>CATIWR010251123.1:0-22720 GCA_949677035.1 Omphalea diandra
ACATAGACTTCCTCCTCAATGATTCACATCCATTTGAAAAAGTTTAAAATTCATATGACATGCAAAGGCTAAAAGAATCCTAATGGCCTCTAATCTTACTACGGGGGCAAAAGTTTTATCATAGTCTATGCCTTTCTCTTAGTTATATCCTTTAGCAACCAATCTAGCTTTGTTTCTAGTGATGAAACCTTGCTCATCTAACTTGTTCCTAAACACCCACTTATGGCCTATGATTGGGTGTTCTTTAGGCCTAGGGACAAGTTCTCATACCTTGTTTCTCTTGTATAGTAAGTACCCAACTCTCATCATCAAGAGCCTCATCAATTGATTTTGGCTCAAGTTGAGAAACAAAAGCAATATTATTTTCTAAAAGATTAAGTTGAGATCTAGTACTTACACCCTTAGATGTATCACCAATGATCATGTCCTTGGGGTGATACTTGGAAAATCTCTAATCCTTAGGTAGATCTTGGCTTGGCTCTACTTATTGATGATGTTGGTCTTCATCTACTCTTGATGAATCACCTTTTTCTTTATCTTTTTTTCTTGTAGAATTTTCCAATTCCAACTTCTCAAAGTCACGTACAAAATCATCAATAAAAATACCTTTCCTAAGATCAAGTTTATTAGATTCATCAAAAACAATATTCATAGACTCTTCAACTACCATTGAACTTTTGTTAAAGATTTTGCTTGAGGTGGAATATCTCAAGAAGATACCTTCATTAGTTTTTGAATCAAATTTTCCAAGATTATCCTTGGTGTTCAAAATATAGCACTTACATCCAAATACTCTTAGGTATGATATATTGGGTTTTCTACCATTCCATAGCTCATAAGATGTTTTATTGAGAATGGGTCTTTTAAAAACTCTATTTGCAATATAACATGCAGTGTTAATAGCTTTGGCCCAAAAGTAATTTGGTAGAGAATACTCATTGAGCATTGTCCTAGCTATTTCCACCAATGTTCTATTTTTGCTCTCTACAATACCATTTTGTTGTGGTGTTTTAAGAGCTAAAAAATTATGAAAAACTCCATTCTCCAAGTAATAATTTTCAAAAGACTCATTTTGAAATTCCTTTCGATGGTCACTTCTAATAGAAGATATGAAGTAACCTTTTTCATTTTGAACCCTTTTTGCAAAGATTTTAAAAGCATCAAATGAATCATTCTTATGAGCTAGACAAGATACCCAAGTAAACCTAGAGTAGTCATCTATAAGGACTAGTGCATAGTATTTTCCACCTAAGCTAGCACTTCTAGTGGGTCCTATAAAGTCTATATGAATAAGTTGAAAGGGTCTAGTTGAACTTGCAACATTTTTGGCTTTATGAGAGGCATGGTATTGCTTCCCTATTTGGCATGGACCACATGTCTTGTCTTTGGAGAAGTTTAGCTTGGGAGGACCTTCCACTAACTTTCCTTTAGATAAGCTTTGAAGAAGATCCATGCTTGCATGTTCAAGCCTTCTATGCCATAACCAAGCTTCATTGCTCATAGATATAAGACACTTAAAAGATTAGTTAGCCAAATTGTCTAAGTTAATTGAGTAGGCATTGCCTTTCCTTTCACCCTTGAAAATAACCTCATCATCCACTAAAGTGGTGACTTAGCATTCCCTAGGATCAAAGGTGACTTTGTTGCCTTTGTCACACAATTGACTTACACTTAACAAATTATGTTGTAAGCCACTAACTAAAAGAACATTATAAATTAAAGAGCAACCATTCTTACCAATGGTTCCAATGCCAATTACCTTTCCCTTGGCATTGTTAACAAATGTGACATCTCCACCTTCTTTTTCTTTTAATGCCATGAATAGCTTTCTATTTCCAGTCATATGCTTGAAACATCCACTATCCATATGTCAATTGCTTAATTTGGTGGCAGCCACACTCCCCTACATAATAAAAATGAGTTACCTTTTCTTAGGCACCCAAGCATACTTGGATCCTTGGAGGTTAGAAGATGAAGGGTCCTCTAATTTGTGGTGAGCCTTCCTAATATAGCAATGAATATTAATGTGTCCAAATCTCATGCAATAATGACATTGGAGTTTGGACTTATGAGTCTTTTTCCTATGCATAAATTTAGTATGAGTAAGAAGCCTTCTCATACCTTAGTCATGTGAATACATGCATGAACATGTATGATAAGTAGGAGTAAAGAATTTTTTATGAGAATGACCATGCTTTTTGTTGTACATATAAGCATGGTTAGCTTTTTGAGTCTTAGCTCTAGAGCTTGGGGGAGCCTTCTTTTTACTCTTAGGCTTAAAAGGCTTAGTGCTAGGAGTACTTTTCTTCCCCATTACCTCTACCCTAGAGGATTGAGGTTCTAAGGATCTAACAAATATAGTTTGAGAAGATGACGAAGCTTCATTAAAGCCTAGACCATGTCTAATTAATGGAGGTCTTTGTGACACAATAAATGTGTCCAAGGCTTCTTTTCCTTTATGGAACTTGGAGATTGAGCTTCTAAGCTCAATGACTTCTCTTTTTAGAGTGTCATTCTCCTTTCTAAGTGAAGCCATAAAAGAAGATGAAATAGAAAGACTATCCATTGATTTTTTATGCTCATCATTAGATGCTCTCAATTCTCTTACAATGTCATTGAGGGATTTATATTCATCCTCTAGCTTTAGATATTTTCTTTTGTAAGATTTTATTTGGGACTTGTATTTTTCACATCTCATGGTTGGAGTCTCTAAAAGCTCTTCAACAATTTCATCAAATTCAAAATTAGAATTAGAATGAGAAGAAGTACTTACCTTATTTGTAAAGTCTTCTTGTGCCATGAAGCAAATATTGGCAACTTCTCCTTCTTCCTCTTCTTCACTTGAGCTATCATCCCAAGTGGTTGAAAAACTCTTCTTCTTCTTCTTGTCCCATCTCTTCTTCTTCTTCTTCAATTTGGGACACTCATACTTGATGTGACCTTGTTTACCACATTCATAGCAAGTGACATCATTGGATTTCTCTCTTAGACTAAGAGTTGTTTTCTTGAAGCCTTTTCTTTCTTTTCTTCTTTTGATCAACTCCTTTGTCCTCCTTGAGAGCATTGCTAGGTCCTCTTCTTCCATGTCACTTTCTTCTTCACTTGAGGTAATTTCTACCTCCTTCTCCTTTCTTGAAGACTTAAGAGCTAGGGTTCTTCTTTCTTTTTCTGGTTTATCTCTTTGGCCTCTTGGCTTCTTCATTTATTCATCCTTTTGTAAGGCTAACTCATGAGTCAAGAGTTTGCCTATCAAGACGTTTGTTGGCAGCTTTCTAATCTCTGGATTGGACTATTGGATGCTGCACACTCTATTACAAATTTATCTAAAGGAAGGGTTTTGAGAATTTTTGTGTTTACCTTATAGTTTGTGAGTGTCCGTTTGAATTTCTTCATGTTGGTGATGATAGATAAGAGCCTATTCGTCATTGTGGTGATGTTTTCATTGTCCATCATGAATAGCTCTCATTCAGTTATGTACTCCTCCAACTTGTTTAACTTTACTAGAGTTGTGCCTTCATGATAATTCTCAAATGTCTTCCAGATGGCATGTGTTGTTTGACAATGTTGTACTCTTCCAATCTCTTCTCTAGAAAAAGAGCTTAGAAGAATAGCCATTGCCTTTTTATTTTTGCCATTTGATCTCCGGTGAGCTTCAACCTATTCTTCTCTTGGGATAAGTTCTTCAATTTCATCTACTACCTCAGTGGGTGGCTTTTATTCTTTTACCACCACAACCCAAAGGTCCACTACATCTGTGTCAAGATAGATTTCCATTTTATACTTCCAATGAGTATAGTTGATTCCATCAAGGTAAAGTTTGAGGTATGAGTGGATTCCCTCTTGTGCCATGATCTTTTACTCACCAATAAAGGTTTGTTTGAGTGTTTAGGCTCTGATACCACTTGTTGGCCCTAGGCACCAAGAAGGGGGGGTTGAATTGGTGTATAAAATTAAAACAAGATAGTAAGAAAAACAATTAGTAGAATGGAGACACAAGATTTATAGTGGTTCGAGTATAATTGACCCTATGTCTACTCCTTAATTCTCAGTAATTGGGTGTTTCACTATCTTCCAATGGTCTTTTCAAGCTCACACCAAATTTTTACACTTGTGTTTTAAAGGCTCACACAATAACCTTTACACTTGTATTTATTAAGGCTTAAACAACAACCTCTCTTAGTATTTTTATAGGCTCACACTACAACCTTTACAAATGGTGTTTATGCTCACACTAAACAATCACCTAAAGAAGAGAAAAGATTGAGTAAAAATTATAAGAGTTTGGGTCACAAATTAATGAATTCTCTTACATTTACATCTGTTTGGTGAGGTATTTATAGCCTCTACCCACCAATGAGACGTTGCAATAAAACTAGTAGCAAATCTTCAAAATATGCTAGACAAATTTTTAAGTTAAATGCTTGTCAGGCTTTATTCGTGATCGCTACTATTCTTTCTCGATCCCTATTATTCTTTTGCAGTCGTGATTTTTCAATTTCCATACGGGAGCCAAAACTTACTGCGAAAAACTTCGTTTGTGTCTAACGGCTAGTCCAGGTGTCATCTTCCCATTGGTTCACCAAGAAAATATAGTTGTTGCCTTTCACTTGCTCATAAAAGTAGCGCTCGTGATTTTCCTTGTACAGTCCGCGACTCAGGACACAAAATCGTTTGCCAAAAATGTTCATATTCTTTCTCATGATTTGCTATCACTACCCACATGTTGCCATCATGATTTTTGTCTTTCAATGGTCACCTGGGACACTTATCAACCTGTGGTTATGGACTTGATTCCCTCTTGAGTTACTTCGAAATTTGTGGTCGCGACTGAGGCGTGACACTCACCGCAAATTTATCTGTAACTTTGGCTCTCCTTTTTTTGAATTGGTCGCGGTAGAAAAGTGGTCTGCCAATTCATCTGTCTAATTTGTCAACATGCCTTAGTCTAGTTCGCGATCGCGATTTATGAAGTTGCGGTCGCGAATTAGGAGGCACTTTGCTTTCTTTGAAGATTAAGGACTTCATCCAACTTTAAATATAGAGACCAACTAAAAACTGCAAAACAACATTTAATTGAATCATTAGAATTGATCAATCTCCTTTGTCAATATCAAAAGTGGTTTAAGACTTAGGATTAACTATCCTAGTCCAACAAATAAGATCAGGACGAATGACTACATTGATTTAATCGGGCTAATAAACAAACATTATCATGTGTTTAAGCTGACTAGTACAATGCCTTATCAGTTGTTTAACATGTTATATAATGGTATTAATATCTTCTTATTTTATAGAAATAGATCTTAAAGAAGTTCAAGCTGAGGTGGCATGCCAGAAGGCAACACAAGACGAGAGGAGGAAGAGAAAGGGTTGAGTAAAGCAAGTTGTCGCCCAGAAAAGACTGGTTTTGGAGGTGGCAGAGGGGAGCATGCCATTATCAAGGGTTGTTGAATCGGTTATGGATGTTGTTGCTTTATCTGAACGGGTGGAGCAAGTGGGCGAGTCTAGTCGCTCCTTAAAAAGGGCTTGAGCTAGTGTTGTAGAGATCGACTCAAATGAGGAGTCATTCACCATTCCTTAAGGCTCGAACCATTGCCCAGAGCCTCGGTGCCACTTATCAAAAAAGTATAAAGGGACTCTGAATCATAGAATCATGGTTAAGACCATGGCTTGCCTATGCACTTTTTCAGGGAGGAGGAGAGGTTTGAGCCCCTTAACAATAGGCAGCTAGTGACCTAGATGAACATGCACTCGCTTAAGGTACGATTATCCGAGCCATTTTTATTATGGTCCTAAGGTGGGTTCTTTATCTTATTTATTCTTTGTATGTGTAGGCAGTAACGACTTATGCGGTATTAAACCAGCGTCTCAAGGCTTCTGACAAATAGACTCAAAATTTTTTGAGTTAAAGGAGCAATTAAATAAAGGCTCGATATGCTTTTGATGCCTTGGTTAAAGAGCATTAAGACACTTTGAAGCAGGCCGAGCAAGGTGCTCAATTATTTTCCTTTACGAATGAGAGGCTTTCACTGCCAAGAGCGAGGTGGCTATGCTACGAGCTAAAATGGTTGACCTAGAGAAGACGTCCATCAGGGTTCTCGAGCTGGAGCAAGAGGTTTAACTCTGAAAAAAGAAAGAGGAAGAGGCTTAAGGGCTCACACTGAGAAAGGTGGCTCGAGTTTATCTAAATTACAATGTTCTTATCAGATGAAAGTTAGTAAAAATATTCCCAAGTCAGAATTTTGACTTTATGGCAAACGTCCATCTTTCCACAGCTGCAGCGATGCCAGCGGAAGAGGATGATGAAGAAGGTGAGAGTGCTGAAGATGTAGTCGTGAATGATACAAACGAGTCGAATAAGTAAAGTATAGGATTTATGTTGTAAAAATTTCTAAAGCAATGAGAATTTTGCTTCCTTTTTCTTTATGTTATGTCTTTTTACTCTTTTATTTATATTATGTTTTTTTTTTGCACTATGTTATTAACTCATTAGCTTAGTGATCGTTTTGATTATAGATCTACTCAAACTGAATGCTAGATCCAGTAAATCACTAGGTGAACTGGTTTAGCTAAAATCTGAGTCAGTTATGAATTTTCTTTTTATCGTGATGTACCAAGGTATATTAGCTTGGTACATACTTTGTATGATTTATGATTTTCCTCTTTTTATCGTGATGTACGAGGTAGATTAGCTCAGAACATGCTTTGTATGATTTATGAGCTTTCTCTTTTTATTGTGATGTATGAGGTAGATTAGCTGGGTACATGCTTTGTATGAAATGAATTTTTTCTTCTTTTATCATGATGTATGAGATAGATTAGTTTGGTACATGTTTTTTTTATGTCGGAGACAAGTTTACTAGAGAATAGAGTAAGAACTTTTTATTAATCTGCCATATATGTTGTATGGCTAAGGTATAACTTGAGCCATTTTATAAGACTCAACAGGGTTGTTTCGATGAAGTATTTTTTCAGAGCCTCTATGCTCCATGTGTGGCATAAGTTTTCCCTCTATGGTTTGTAACTTATACGTTGTTGGTTTGATTATCTTAAGGACTCTATAGGAGCCTTCCTAATTGGGGTTTAGCTTGCTCACGCCTACATCTCCTTGAGTTTTATCATTTTTTTTAATACAAGACCTCCTTGCTTAAGTGCTCGAGCTTGAACCTTCATGTTGTGAAACTGAGTTGCTCTCCATTGGTATGTTGTTATTTGAATGGTAGCATCTTCTCTTCTACTAGCTAGAAGGTCTAAATTGATGTAGAGCTCTTCTTTATTTTATTCAAGTAGTGATGAAAGACTCTATATGATGGAGTCCTATCTTCACAGGTACCACTGCCTTGGTGTTATACACTAGAGAGAATGCATTTGACTCGTTGTGATTCTTAGGGTAATCCAAAAAACCCAAAGGATATGGTTGAACTATTTTACCCAACGACCTCTTACATTGTCCAATCTTCTCTTAAGCCTCTGCAAAATGGTTTTGTTAATTACCTTTGTCATACCATTGGCTTGTGGGTGAGCTACCAAGGTGAATCGGAGGTCAATGGCTAGTTTTGCATAGTAGGATTTGAACTTATTACTGTTAAACTATTTTTCATTATTTGCAATAAGGGTCCAAGGAATGTCGAATTAGGGTTATAGCTACTTCATGGGCTCCGTAAATGCCTTAATAGATCTCCCTCATCATGAATTCCTATCTTTTAAAGAGACACATCTAAGCCAAGATTGGCTATAGGATCTTTTGTAAAGCATATCGTCTTCTTCAAAAAAGTTTATGGCTTTATTGATGATGGCTCGGGCTTTTTTCGATTTTGTTGGTAGCTATCTGTATTTCAGGTACCTAACTAGGGGGCTTATCCAATTGCCCTCTTTTGTTAGGACAACTATGTGCATCATTTGAAGGATATTCAACTTTATTCTTTCTTCTATGAGCACCCCTTCAAGTAGGGTGGCTTGAGGAAGCTACCAACTTTTTCAGGGTATTTTCTTTTTCGTTATTATCACATGGGATTTGTCAGGAGGTGCTTGGCATGCTCGACATATTTAGCCATAGAAGCGTCCTTGATGGCGTATTAGTTGAGGAGTTGTTAAACTAACAACTTAGAGTCATTGTAAACGGAGATGTTTTTAGTTCAAACTTTCATTGCTAACTGCGGTCTTGTAATAAGGGCTTTGTACTTTGCAATATTATTTGTGGCTTGAAAATTTAATTTTATATCATACTTAATGGTGATTCTATATGGACCTTATAAGACTATCCCTGTTTCCACTCCTTCGGCGCCTTATTAACATGTGGCTTCCATTCATTTTTCTCATTGATTTGCATTGGTTTTTGCTCTACTTTTGTCAATTTGACTACAAAGTCTATTAAAGCCTAAGCCTTTATTGCTTGCCTTGGCTCAAATATGATGTTGAATTCCCATAGCTTGATTGCCCACTCAGCCACTTTTATGCATAATTTTTTTTTGGGTCTGATCCATTCAGATGATGACAATGTGAGCTTAGAAGTAGTGCCTTAGCTTTGTTGCGAAATTGACTATTGCATAGGCAAACTTTTCTAACAAAGGATAATTCAGCTCATCAACTTCGAAGACTTTATTGACATAGTATACTGGCTTTTCTTGCCTTCTTCTCTCACTAGTACTGAGGCTATGGTTTCTCTTTGTTGCCACTAAGTACATGAACAGTGGTTCATCTTACTGAGGTTGATTGAGTAATGGGGCGAGCTAAGGAAAGCTTTTAGGTCTTTAAAGGCTTTTTGACGCTCCTTATCCTATATGAATTTTTTCAAGTATCTCAGCTTCTTATAGAATGGCAGATAATGTCGAGCTAAGGAGGATATGAACCTCCCCAAACTTGTGATTCTTCCAATGAGTTTTTGTATTTCATTGATGATTAAGGGTAATTGTATATCGATGATTGCTTGGATCTTTTCAGGATTAACCAGTGTTCCCCTTTGTGAGATCATAAACCCAAGGAACTTGCCTACTCTGACTCCAAAGGCACATTTTTTGAGTTGAGTTTCAGGTTATATTGGTTGAATATCTTGAAGGCTTCTCTCAGGTCATTTGCATGATCCTTAACTCGATGGCTCTTCACAATCATATCATCCACATACACTTCTACTGTCTCACCAATTTTGTCTTTGAACCTGTGATTCACCAGCCTCTAGTAAGTAGCTCCTGCATTTTTTAGGCCAACAGGCATGACTTTATAGTAGTACATGCCCTTATATATGACAAAACTAATTTTCTCCTCATCCATAACAAACATCCGAATCTAATGGTACCCTACCAAGGCATCAATAAAACTATACAACTCATACCCTATTGTGGAATCTACCAGTTGATCAATGTTAGGCAGAGTGTAGTTGTCTTTAAGATAAACTTTATTAAGGTCAATGAATTCTATACATATCTTCTATTTCCTATTAGGTTTGTTGACTAATACTATACTGGCTAGCCAATTTAGGTGTTGGAGTTCTTTAATAAACCCATCGTGTAGTAGTTGCACACTTCTTCAGTGATTGCATGTTGGCACTTGAGTGTATGGTTCCTTTTTTTCTATTTAACAAGTTTGGTCGAGCTATCTATATTGAGTTTGTGTGCAATGACATAGGGGTCAATTTTTGTGATGTCTGAAGTGCTCCAAGCAAAGGTTTCCATCAGTGTTGAGCTAATGTCTCTTTCAATAGGTTCAAATAGCTCCATTTCGATGCCAAGGTTTGATCTCGCTCAACAAGTAGGGTCTTCAGGTCAATGGTTGGCTCGACATTCCTAGGGGTATCTTATGGGATGAAGTCAAATAGCTCGAGAGACATTGCATGGTTCACTTCTTTAAGAATAGTCATGTAGGTTTCCCTGACTATTTTTTTTATCCCTTTTGACAATTACCACACCCTACTCTATAGAGATTTTTATAGTCAAGTTTCGGATGGCTCTGCCAATAATGGCATTATATGAGAAGGGGATATCTACCACCATCCATACGACTTTGAACTTTTTTGTAATCTCCATGTCTCCTAGTTTCAAGTTTAGCTTAATGGAGCCCATCATCAACCTTAGTACCCCACAGGTCGGTGAAAGGGGTTTGGACAAGGCACTGCCTCTTTATGTCTAGTTTAAGTGTTTTAAAGGTCTTTGAAGCCATGATGTTAACTGAGTTATCATCATCTACAAAGATGCGCTTACTAAATAGCTTATGATTTGGCCTTGAACCACTAGGGCATCTACATGTGGGGCACTCAACTTTTTATCATCGTCAGCTGTTGAGAATGTAATGGAGCAAAACATGTGTTCGACTATGTTCTCCTTATAGCTCACTAAGTACACTTTGTGGAGTTGTCTCTTTCAAGTAGTGGAACTGTCGCCTCCTGTAGTTTCCCTAGCTATGACTCAATAACCTCTGCATATTTTTGGACATGGAGTTTTTTGTCTTTATGGTCGTCTTCTTGAGGTTCATGCCTATTGTCTTCGAGGGCTGCTCACTTTTGAACTAACTTTGCTTGCCCTACTGGATTAGCCTTTTAATTTCATTCTCTAAGTCCCTACATTTTTCTATGTCATGTCCATTGTCTCTGTGGAAGCTGCAATATTCGTCTTTGTTTCGAGTGGCTGAGCTTTTTAATGGCCGGGGGAAGTGGATCCTCTTGCCCGATCTTTTAATCCAATGAAGGACTTCTCCCTTGGTGGTCGTAAGGGGTGTGTAACATCGAGTTAAACTATCCCTGAGGTTGATAAGGCCTAAGCATTATCCCTCTTATATGGTTCAGCCTCTTTCATTCCTGACCTCAGCTCGACCCCTTTCATTTTGTTTCTTGTATAGGTCGTGGGAGTAAGTTCACAAGTTTTCGTCTAGGCGGATGAACCTATTACTCCTCTCCATCAACTCATAGAAGTTCTCAGGTGGGTCCATGCTGAAGGAGTCAAAAAGTCCTCAATTTTTACAGTTTCGGATCATGGCGTTTATTGTTATCTCATGATTAAGGTTGTTTATCTGCATGGTCATCTTGTTAAACTTAGCCAAGTAATCTAGTAGTGATTCTTTTTCTTCTTTAATTACCTTATGCAAGTCCAAGGAAATTTTCATCTAAGTAATGACCGACACAAATCTAGCCATGAAACACCAACCGACCTGAGTAAAGCTATAAATGGAGCCATGGGACAAGTGCTTATACCAATCCTGAGTGACTCCTTCTAAGGTGGTAGGGAAGATCTTGCATAGGAAGGCATTCAAGCAATTATATAATTTCATCCTAGATTGAAACTTATACAGGTGGCTTCTAAGGTCGGTCGTGCCATAGTCAATTGGTGGCATCTTGAACTTGTAGGGCATGGGTTCGACCCTTATTTTTACGACTAGGGTGTTATGGTCATAAGTATGATAGTCAAGGGTGAAATGTTCCTTGCCCTGAGCTCGTCTAACTACCTCCATAACTTTCTTTTACAAGTTGTTATCGTCCCAACGAGTACTTTTTACTTGCACCACCCAACTTTCTAGTGGTTTGTATAAGGATTCCCTTATGTCGTTACATGTTTTCAAGTGTTTATTCCTGTATTCGTTCGGTACATAGTTTTTTATAAGTACGAGTGGGATAGGTTGAGGTAAGGTTTGTCTCTGCTCAGTGGCTATGGCCATTAGGGGAAGTTGAGGTTCTTTTTGCAACAAGGCTTGTTCAAGCCATTTTAGCATTACTGCGAAATCTGCGTAGGCAGCTGTAAGTCTGGCAACAGCTTGAGGGTTATAGGCTGGTATTTCTGTGGAGCAAGGTGTTTAGGTCACTGTTGTTGCGATTGGGTGTACCTTATAGGACACATGTTTGTGTTTGCTCTAGGAGGTCTTAGGGTCATTAGGAGAAGTCATTATTGAAGTTTAGAAGGTACGCTGTAATAGGTCCACGCTCACCGCACCAATGATGTTCGGTGGCCTATTAAGGGTGATCGATTCAATTAGGTCTTCGTGATCAGAATGGGCCAATTCAGTCAAATGATTTGCAAGACGAGCAAAGTTAGAGAAGGATTCAGTGGCTGATCGGAAGCACTCTCTAATGGTTAAATCAATTAAGTTCAATTGAAAGTAAAATACAAATAGTCTAGAGAATCCTTTGAGAGATACCTGATACCTCTTATATAGAGAAGGTTGTGTCCCTATTGAAAAGGGTAAGTGGTTGCTTTTCAGCTAGGCTTGTGTGGATTCAATAGCTAGACGAGTTAACCTATGACCCAACCCAATTGATATAATGATATGTAAAGAAAAAAAATAAATTTTATTATTAAATATATACAAGATAGAATAATTACAGTAAAAAAAAAATTTTAAATGACCATACTATTTAATTAAAATTTCATTTTTATTTTTATTTAGAATATAGTGATATTTTACAATTTTTTAATAAATTTACTTTTAATTTTGTTGTACCTTTTATGTGCTTAAATTATAATTTCTTATTTATTGTAAAAAATTATTTTTAAGAATGAAATTATTTATTGTAACAAAATATTACAAGAAAAAAGTTTGTATCATAATTTATCTTGTATTCTTATTTATTATGATACAAATTTTGACAAAAAATTTATCACAAATTTACTTATTCTTGATAATAATTATGACAAATTTAATTTTATTATGATAAAATCATATTTCAAGATAAAATTAATCTTATCATACAAAATATTATCAAAATCATCAAACTTATTGTAGTGAGTGGTTTGCTATCATTATACATTGTATGCTTATTTTTGAACTGGTTTAAATTATGATATAAGATTTTAATATAATTTTATATAAACTTAATTCAATTGCTCATTTTTATTATATAGAGTTATTTACTTAAAAAAATAAATTATATTTAATTTAATAAGCATTTAAATGATAATAAAAAATTTTAATCCAAGTTCTCTTTATGTAAAAATCTATCTAGTTAAAAAAATACTTATTTAAAGAAAATGATTATTTTTCTAATAAATTATGAAAAATATTATATAAATAATAAAATAATTAAAATGGATATTAAAAATATTTTTAAAAACATTAAATAATAAATTATTCAACCCGAAATATTATTTTTAAGATAAACTTGAAATTAAATTTAAAATCATTTTTGTACGTAAACCAAATAGGTGATTGAACCTACCTGAAATCTAAATAATCCAAACTAAAAACTATCCCACTTAAAAATGACGGAACCTTAAATGATTCCACCTAATTTATTTGTCATCTTTAATAATCAGTTCTTAAACTTTAAATCTCCATAATATCTTACTAGTTGTAAACCACGCGGTACACAAAATAATTATAATAATAAATTTTAAATAAATTAAATATTTATTTTGACTACTTAATTAATTAAATGATTAATTATTATTTTATTAAAGTTATTATCAAGTAAATAAAATAACAAAATTATTAATATATAATTATATATTGATTTATACTTTAAATTTTTATAGGATGATTTTAAGAAAAAAATTTAGTAATTTTAAATAAAATAATTCCTAATAATCAATTAAATAAATAATAACAAGTATTTTATAATAAAAAATAAATTAATAGATAATTACAAATTATATATATGTGCATGTGTATGTGTGTGTGTGTGAGAGAGAGAGAGGGATAATTATAATAAAGAATTATTTACTGATTTATAGTTTCAATCTTGAGTAGTATAATTTTTTAAAAAATTCTATTAAACTTGAATGAAATAATTGCTAATAATTTATTATAGTGTTGCCTTTATATATTCAAAATTTTGAACAATCAATAAAATTCATTTAAATCTTAGTTTCCTGTTTAAAATTATTATTTTTAAAATTTTTTTAATTTTTTAGAGTTGTTTAGAATTAAATAAATAATAGAGAGTATTTCATAATAAAAATAAAATTAATGGAGAATTATAGTGTATAGATTCACATAATTAAAACTACTAAAAATAATTCAAACTATATTTTTACATGAACTAAGATAATTTTTTACAAGAGCATCATTTTTAATAATTGAGTTCTACTTTAAAATACTTTATTATTATTAATTTTATATAAATAAAATCTCATTAAAAATAAATTATACATAATTTAATATTGAATCTCACTTAAAATATTCATAATAATATTTATCACTATTATTACTTTTACAAAATTTTCATACATGTAATATAATTAGATTTTAAACTTAGAAATGAAATATAATATTATAATCACATTTATTTAAATAAATAAAAATAATGAATAATTTATTATTCTTAAAATTAAATTAATCACAATACTAATTACATATATATGTATTAAAATCATTTCTCTAATAAAATTACTCTTATATTATTTAAATATCTAAATAATAATTTTTTATTCAAATAAATTACCCTTTAATATATTTCTATTAACTGAAATATTCAAAACTCTAATAAAATATAATTTATAAACTTTGGGGTGTTACAGATTTATAGCATTTTGCAGCATAGTGTTGGTTAAAAAATGATATATAATAGATGAACAAAATTATACAACCCCAACGTATTAATTTTTCCTATTGCAATAAAACACTCACTTGACACAAACATCAGCTTATTCTTGAAGAGGTGTCAGTGCTTGAACTTATTTTATTTGGAAAGACCTTCCTTATCACATATTTGAAAATATTTATGAATGATTATGATTATGATTTATATAAAGCTGAAAATGATTATGGATGGAAAACAGATGAATAATAAAATAATGAATTTTAGCTTACTAAAAAAATATTGAATTTATAGTTTACTTATTGAGACAGAGGTGATAGATAAAGTGTGATGTAGGTAAGAAGAAATGTCGTCGCTTCACTCAAAATTAGTGGAAAATTTTACGAAAGAATTTCAAATTTTAAAAATTAACGGTATTAAAAATATAAAAATATATTTTTTATAAAATGAAAGATAAAGCGTTGGATTATGACAAAACATAGGAATTATTATCCTTTCGGTTCAATTTTAATAAATTATTTTTAATTTGTATAAGAATCAAAAAATTCAAAATTTCAATTAATATAATTATTTTTAATCTTTTTTTTTATTAAAATGCTCTCAATAGGCTTTTTAATATAATACACAATAATTTAAATATGATGAACTTGCTAACTCATAAAAAAAAAGTAATAATGAAGATAATAATTTTGAGATTCAAATAAAATAAATATGTTGATTGAAAATTTTGGTGTATAATTCCATTAACTATTTTAATATTTGCAAAACTCTCTGGCCCTTTGACAATATTTAAAAGCATTGTTAAAGAATAAAGTTCTTCTGGGCTTGGATGAATATAGACAATTCTACCAATGCAATAACTACTTTTTTGTCTAGTCCATACTTTATCTTTATTTTACTATACTCATTTAGTTGGAAATTAGACATATATTGGAGTTATAACATCTTCGTAAAATTTATTAGTATTCATCCGTTCTGTAAACATAATTTTTTCGAAATAAGAATTATTTGCAATATAACTTAAATTATCAAAAGGTTTATATACAATGTTATTCTTGTCTTCTAGATGTATTATTAATTTTTCTACAATTGATTATCTATATTGTATTGAAAATTCAAACAATCGCCAAACTGCTTCACATGATGAGATATAACAACAATCAAGATTTGTTTTTATTTCGTCCATAATAATATTTTCAGTATTTTCATTTAACTCGATATTTTTACCATAATTTTCAATAATTGTTTGAATTCAATCAATTCTCTTGTTAATATATTTAAAAAAGTTGTTTTACCATTGCAAATGTGCAACAATATTCAACACAAATGTGAGCTTCATATTTACATATAAGATCTCTTTTATAAGATATAACAAAATGATTATTAATTTGTTCATTTTTTTATAGTAAAATTTCCATTATTCCTATGTCTGTATATAGCAAATCCATCCTCATCAATTATAATTTCATCTTGATATTTTTTAGGAAAAAATTTACTATATTTGTTATTTTTCATACAAGGAAAAGATAAGTTAATAGGACCACAGAGATTGTGTATCATTAATTTTGAAACAATTTAATATGCACTATAATCTATTTTTTTAAACGGTAATTGAACAGAAATAATTCGATTAATATTAGAAGCTTTTACTATCTTTATGCAATTATACTAAGCAATGGATATAAGGTAACCATCTTTTTTGAAATTCAACTGTACGACTTTACCAAAATGTTTTATATCTTCAATCAATTAATCAATTTTGACCTTGAAAACATTTATATAATATATATAACGCTCACCCAGTATTGCTATAGTGCAATATTGCAGTGGCAATTTTGTGATTTCCTGCAATTTCTGAGCATCTAAGTCAGTTTACTCTTGTGATGGTTTTTGGGTGTAAAACGACGACGTTTCTTGAGACTTATTAGTCCTTTCGGAGGCATTTTTGTGATTTTGCGTAATTTCTAGGCAACAGAGTAATTTTAGTCTGCCGTGGGCCCGTGTAAAAAAATTGCTTCACAGTTGTTTTGTTTTTTTGCTCTGCTGTTTTCTTACGGTGAAACAGTGTCGAATGAGGAATATTCTGTTAATGCGAACCCTACCTGAGCCCTGAAATAAAAAAGGTACCATTTTTTGGATTTCACTGTAGTTCTACTATTAAACGGTGTCGTTGCGGTTAAGGACAACCGTGCTTGGAGAAAAGTTTAATTTATAGCATCAAATATTTTTAATTAAATTATATAATAATAATAATGTAATAAATGATTTAATAAATACGTAAATTTAATTAATAAGATTTAGCATTTTGCAACTTGATATTATTCTGGGTTCCCAATGAGAGAATTTGTTCATATTAATTTAATTACTATGATTAATATAGTATAATAATAATAATAGTAAGAATGTAATTTATAATTTAATAAATATCTAACTATTTTTAATTTAATAGAGTAAAATAATGATATTATTAAGGGTTTCGAATGAGAATAGCTAGTGGGCTGATATTTTATATTTTATGTTTCAAAACCTGATGGTAAAACATGTATGGCTGGAGAAAATTTAATTTATAGTATTAAATATTTTTAATTAATTTATGAATATTAATTTAATTAATAATATTAAGAAACCAAATAAGTATATCATAAGCATGATGTATAATAATAATAAGAAGGTAATAAGTAATTTCACAAACATTTACCTAATTTTGATATAATAGATTAAAGTAATGAATATTTAAAAGATTAAAATAATGAAATTTAATTAATAAGATTTAGCATTTTGAAACCTGATATTATTCAGGGTCCCAATGAGAGGATCTGTTAATATTAATTTAATTAATATTATCAAGAAGTTAAATAAATATACAATCAATATGATAATAATAATAATAATAATTCAATTAATAATTTAATAAATATTTAGCAATTTTTAATTTAATAAATTAAAATAATGATATTATTTAGGATTCCCAATGAGAATAGGCAGGTGGGCTAATATTTTATATTTCAAAACCTGATGGCGAGTGGGCTACTATCTTGCAGTTAAGAAAATCTATGGCTGGAGAAATTTTAATTTTATAATATTAATAATTCTTAATTAATTTATTAATATTAATATTAATATGAGAAATCAAATAAGTATATCATAAGCATGATAATAAATAAGTATAATAATAATAAGAATGTAATATAAGCATGATAATAAATAAGTATAATAATAATAAGAATGTAATCAATAATTTAATAAATATTTACCTAATTTAGATTTAATAGATTAAAATAATAAATATTTAATTAACCTTAACACTATTTTTGGGAAAATAATGTAGGAATGTTTGGGAAAATAATGTAGGAAAGAAAGAAAATAAAGAGGGAAAATAAATTTTATTTTCCTTCCTTATTTTATTTCCTCATGTTTGGATAAAAAAAAGGAGAAGGAAAATAAATTTATTTTTTTTTTGTTTGGAAAGCAAAATATGGATGGAAAAGAAAATATTATTTCATATATTTTTAATTTTACCTTTTATTCAAGAAAACATCTGGATATATAATTGTATTGTATAATGATAAAAAATAATTATTTTATAATTTAATTGATTTTATATGAAATAAAAATTTATACAATGATCAATATAATGTTAATACTAAAAAAAAATGTAACATTAGTTTTTGATATTTTAAATGTTAAAAAAATATATTTATATATTGAGTTATATTTACTAAATATTGAACATTAGTTTTTAAATTAAATGTTAAATGCTAATATTTATCAAATATTATTTTCAATATTTTAATATTTAATCACTGAAGATTAATTGGTAAATGCAAAATTAAAAAGGTACTAAGTGAAAAATGTCATAAGATTTTGAGAGAATTAATTTTAAGTAAAAATTTTAGATAAAATTATTTTACTAATTTTATAATTTAAATTCACTTTATGTTGATTTTAAATAAAAAATAAAATAATTTCAATTCATTATAAATTTATTCTACAAAATAAAATTTTATATAATTAACAATGATACGTGGATTCAATTTTAAAATTATAATATTACTTTATCATGATTTAAAAAATTTATATTTTTATCAATTGTGAAAATCTCTATTAAATATAATGTTATAGTATGATATAGGCTGAAATTCATATGATAAGTACGATTAAATCAAAAGATGATGATCAATATTTTATCAATATTAAAGACTTATGTAGTAGGGATGGAAGAAAATAAGAAGGAAAAATAAATTTTATTTCCCCTCCTCGTGTTTGGATAAAAATGAGAGAAAATAAAATAACTTTATTTTCCCTTATTTGAAAAACAAGATGTAAAAGGAAAGAAATTTGTTATTTTTGTATTTTATATTTTACCCTTTATTTAAGAAAATAATATCTATTTAGTAAAATAACTAGAGATAACAAAAAAACTAAATAAGAAAAAGAAAATATATAAATATTAAATATAATGAAGTCACTACTTTCAAAGTTATGATTGTCTAATTTTTCAAATTAACGAAGTTCAAATACATATAATCATAATAACTTTATATTAAATACCAATTCACGCAGTAATCCACCAACAGTACTTAATATTTTTAATGCATCAAATGACTTCATCATCTTCTCACATGTTGCCCATGATTTTCATCAATCACTCTAACCGTCTAGCTCATGGGAGATTAAAAAAAGACCTTATTGCAGAGGGATTATTGAATAGATAACAATAAACATCTAACACATAGTCAAAATGTACTTCTATCCTTTCTAATTCTGCATATATCTCCTCCTTTTTATAATAATGTGGTCGACCACTTTCAAAAATAGCAAGAGATTTTCTGCAACGACATTTCCTCATTCCAATACTTTGACACATGTTTAATTCTCGAATTCAACTTTTTTATATCATGTTGCTAACATTTCCATCATGCTAGCTTTATGTTTACCACTTTTAGCAGATGATGTCCCTTGAGAATTAACCGAAAGTGCATACTCTGGACTATTGAAATCTTCATTACCGTGTATGTTTTTTATCCAATTTCTCTCACTATCAAATATAAAATTATCTAGTAAATCATTTAAGTCAAATTGAGAATAACTTTTTTGCCAATGTTGAACCTTGTTTCTTGCACTTTTTGCATATTCTCCAATTGCTCTTTGCGCACTATAAAATTCATACAACTTATCATAATTGTGAATTGGCGTATGCATCCACTTGCGTGCTTTCGGTTTTGCCTATATATATATATATATATATATATATATATATATATATATTGAGTAGTGAAAATATTTACCTCAATCAATTGGTTTCAAACATCAAATTCAACATCAAACATCTTAATTGTAGAATTTCATGCAAATCCATTAAGATCATGAAACAAATTTTTGTATTCATCAAAAATTTTCTTTTTAATCATATTTTAATATTTGTTTTTAAATAGTTGAGCCAAATGCATTCTTCAACACCTATAATATATTGTCAAAAGTCATAGTACTCCAAGTTCCATTAGGTCAATTTTCTTTACAATCTTCATCCAACATAGCATTTATCAACACATTATCCATTTCATGGATCCAAACCACATTATCTCCACCTATACTAGTACTCGCACCATCTAAAATTTTTTTCTCCTTGGCATTTTGAATTTGTACAAATACTTATGTCTACTTTTTATCAAATATATTTAAACAAACATAAAAAAAAAAATCAATATATAGTAACAAACATACTAAATAAAATTAAAGAAATCATTCAATGCACAATCCAATATTGCATCTTAAAATTTCAAAGTTACAAATATTACATAATGTCAATAGTCAACTTACAAAGATAGTTAATAGTCCATCCATATATGTTGTGTTATGTCATTTCTTATCATTTCTCCTACCTTAGAATCAACATTCGTGGCTACTTCATCCCTAAGTACAAAATTACTATCCTCTACTTGTTGAAGTTTCATATAAACTTCAACAATTAAATTTTCATCAGGATCTACACACATTAAAAAGTTGTGAAGTATAAAGCACGCTAATATAATTTCATTCATGGTTTCTAATGAACAATAAGGTTTAGTGCCACTAGCTATAATCGGAAATCTTTTCTTCACGACACCAAAAGCTCTTTCAATGATATTGTGAAGTGAAACATGTTGATGATTGAATAATTCTTTGACATTCATAGAACCACCTCTAGAGTACTATTTTAAGTGATAACAAACACCGCTATATGGTGTTAGTATTCCACTCCGTAAAGGGAATCCTGCATCCGCTAGACACATTTTCCTAACAAAGAAATAGTAGAAAAAATACTTCCATAATAAAAAATAAATATAAACAAATTAATGTCATAGATATTCCCAACAAAATCAAATAAATATCAAGTATGTAAAATATATATATATAAAAATTAATAGTTATTGGGGTGATGACATTTAACTTATAAAATAATTTAACTTATTCCCTCCCCCTCTCCTAACCCAAAACAATTAGAGTTTCTAGTTATTAATTACTTATTTGCCAAATAACAAACTTCATTATAAATACTTTTTATATTAAAATTAATGCTAATATATAAGAATATCAAAATAAATAATTTGTAACTTAATTTTTAAGTTAATTTAAGATTTTATAATTTTATTTAGATAAATAATTGAGTTTTTAATTTTTAAAAATGTTTTCTTAGTTTATCACTGTACAGAATTTGAGCTCACTGTCCAATCACATTACATTAGTATTTCTTTATACATTAATATTTTTTGTGACAAGAAATATGTGTTGTCACATTACATTAGTATTTTCCAGCAATGTAAATTTGTGCAATGTTCAAGCAACATTATTCTCTACCTAATCACATTCATTTCTTGTCTTTTTCTTGGACTTGGCATCATCTTCACGACACAATGTCTATGGAATATACTGTAGAGCATCATGCAGTTTTAGTTTGGCTTTTATGAATGATAATTCTCTCAGTATATGAAGAAAAAAAACAATAAACTCTATAGTAGCTGTGATATCATGTTAACTTCTATGAATGATAATTCTCTCAGTATATAATATTAATGAAGTTACAAAGCCTATTTATAGGAAGTATAAAGAAGTGTAAAAATACACTTATGTTAACTAACAGATTAACTCTATCATTATCTCTATTTTCTCATCTTGTTGCCTTTAGTTGATTGACATTTTCTCACGAGCTAGGCCGAAATAACTCTTATAAAATGAAAAATTTTAACATTACTTTTATATACTATTATATTTATGTTTAACTCATTTTTTCATACATTTGCTGTTATTTGATAGACGAAAAGAATATCTTTCGCTTTATTTAATTAACAAAATTTTATTATCAAAATGAAATTATATTTTTAGGATTTAAGAATTTAAAGATTTAGGAGATTTAGGAAAAACCATATTTTTGTCGAAATACAACTAAGTTCGATTTTCTTAAATTGAATTTATAACACTCGCATTTTCCTCAGCTAGTATTTTAAATTTTTATGAAAAAATAATACAAAATCAGAGATAATTTTGATAAAATGAGACTTTTTGTAATAAAATCATATAAAATTAAAGATAATTTTGATAAAATAATACAAGTTTAAAAGGTAAATTTAATAAAAAATTTATTTTATCTTTTATTATCATTTTAAATAAATTTAAACATTTATTTAGTTATTTTTATATGGTTCTTTTTTGATTGATGGCAAATAAAACCCATCAAACTTCTAGCTCAATAATACTAAAGGCGGAGCGACTACCTTTATTTGAGCGGGGTCATTTGACCTCACTCGACTTTAAAAAATTTTCAGTAATTCATGGACTTTTGACTTAAATTTTATTATTGTTCCATTAAATTCTCTGTTCACACCGCTATAATTTGAAATTTTTATCTTGACTAATATTATTGATATATTGACCCATTACAACAATAAAATTTATAATTTCTCCTTGTAAATGCTCTTCGTTATGGAAAATTAAGAATATGAAAATCATAAATAAAAGAGACTTGAAAAATTGATAGCACTCTAATTTCTCTGTGTTAATACAGAAACCCAATGAATTGATACAAAAAAAAATATATCAAAGTTTTTATTTTTTCATTTTCAAGAATTATTTCAATTAATTATTTACAGTTACAATATATATATATATATATATATATATATATATATATATATATATATATATATATATATATATATATATAAAAATAATATATTTAAATATATTTAGTTTGGAGTATTATTTGAGTTATTTTTGTGAGAATAATGA
>CATIWR010251124.1:0-21328 GCA_949677035.1 Omphalea diandra
TTTAATGTGGATAAAATTGTGTTTGAGGTGTCATTTTATCAATAAACTATATGTTTTCTAAAATTTGTGACCACATTTGAGTTTAAAGTATTTAGTCCGAGAGTCGTTTTCAAAAATGTTTTATTTTCTAAAACATGAAAACGTCATAATTAATATTGCCCAAGTGAAAAAATGTTGAAATTTTTTTTATGTAGGCTAATATTAATTATGAGTTTATTTTAATTATTTATAAAACAGACTGAATAATATAGTTTATTGATTGAGGGTAAGCCCAATTAAAATGTGATCAATTGAGTTATGGGCTTGTAACACCTTTTGTAGGCCGATATGGAAGACGATCAATGTAGGCCTATTTTAACATGGATCTATGACGGATGAGCCTGTTAAAATTTATTATAAATAGGTTAGGTTTCCTCTCCTACCTTTATAACAAAAAACCCTAGTTGTTATGCCCATTGTAGTCGTCTTTGATAAGGTCAACGAAAAGAAGACCTAGCTTCCCTTTTCAACCGTTCTGACATATTATTCAAGTGGTTTAATTTTAGCATTTGTAATCATGGCTCAAAGCAATTTGGGATCTAATGCGCAGGCAGGTACACAATTTATTTCAACTTAATTGTTAAAATTAGTATTCTAAATTTATGTACTAGATCCTAAATAAATTCTTACAAACACAACAATTGTTGCCTGAGAGAAGGCCGACTAGGATGATTTCATTGTGGTGGTGATGTTTGGATGTTTATGGACGGGTTAGATTGTTGATGGCTTCGAGGAATAGCATCGATAAGTTTTGACGGATTTGTTCAAAGTAAGATTTTTCAACATAATTTTTTGTTTTTTAATATTTTTAAAGAATATGTAAAATTTTTCATAAATAAGAATGAGTATTTTTATTTTTATTCTTTTGTAAATGAGTGAATATCATGTATTAGTCTCTGATGAAATGTATCCTCAAATATTCTTAAATTAAAAGGTTAGATCTAATTGGGATAAAAAAAAATTGATTTCATTTTTAATTAGATGTTCTTAAAAAATTTGGAGGGCAAATTGGTCATTAGATACCAATCTCTATTTCTTTTTCTTTTATATTTATGTAAACTGGAATTCAAGAAACAAACAATTAAAAAAATAAAAATTACAAGCATCAAATTGCTCATGGAAATAGTAAATAAAAAATAATAAGAAAGATAAGAATTGAAAATAAATATACTAATTTTCAAAGAAAACTAAAAATAGTAATTTTATTATGATTTAAATGGCAAAAACTGTATAAAGAGTACTTATTTTGATTTTTTTAAAAAAAATTATTTAGCTAATATAAAAATTACAAAAATAGAATGTAATAGTTAATCAAATTTAAGAGACAAATTATTACAAATTTTAAAATAAAGGCTTTAACTAATGAAATACGTCAAATCTTATGAGTTTTCATTTCATAGAAATTTTTTCTATATTAAATTTTTTTTAAAAGAGAAAACTTTCTAAGTTTAAACTCTTGTATTTTTTTATTATGAAATAGACATTCAAATGGTAAATTAATAATCTAGTGATTTATCTGATATTGTAAATTAACATTTTTTTTTCTATATATTAAAAATTTAAAATACTAAATTCAAATTATTTTTTAAATTATATTTGAACACTTATCACTAAGCTACTAATTCAATACTCACACTGACATATATTTATCATTTTTTTAGGAATTAATTTTTTCAAAAAAGACATATTATTAATCAAGTGGAGAAATCAGCTTATTAATTATATTTTAATCAAATTTTAAACTTGTAATCTTATAATTACAGACTTAACAAGCATCTATAGATAATCATAGACTTATCTTTAGATAATACTTAATTTAGTTCATAATATATTTGTTCAATGAATCTTAGATTTTGAGTTCGAATTTTTCTTTTCACTAATTAAAAATGATATTCTAAATACAAACAAACTCAATTATAAAAATAATACAAAATTATATTTAAAAAAGCCAAAAAATTTTAGGTAAAAGATATATATATCTTTCACATTAAGGCTCTATTTGTTTCGTGAAAAATATTTTTTGCATTTTTCTTTATTTAGTGCATCTAGAAAAATTAGTCAATAAAAAATATTTTTCTAATCAAAGGGAAAACTAAGTCATTTTTTGAATTTTGACAAACGCATCCAAATGAAAATTAAATTATATAAATACATATATTTACTATTATTAATAATTATTGACTACTAACACCCGTCATCAGTCATCGTCAACCAACAGTAGCCACCAGTGATAAGTGAGATCCAAAAAGATTTTATATTTAATATATTTTTCATATATTAAATAATAAATAATCTAAATATAAAATATTTATAATCTAAATTTACTATAATCTCATAAATCAAAAAAATTAATATTTTTTATAATATAGTTTAAATATCAAAAAATATTTTTCTTCAATAAATCATTTTCTGTGAAATAAACATAAACTAAATTTCTATTTATTTCACCAAATGTGAACCAAAAACTAGCCCATTTCCACCATTATTGATAAAAAAAAAAAATTGAACTAAAATCCTTTAGTGACAAACTTATTGCAAACATAGGACATGCAATTTATTGTATTTTGACTAGGAGACCACTATAATCATAAAAGGGTATATTTGTGTATCTCTTCATGTCCCATCTTTCTTTCTGTGAAGCATCCTCATTATCATGACCCTCAAATGCCATTCACTCTTGGCACTCAGTAGTCAGCAATACCATGTCATTATCATCATCATCAATAACATCATTCTTATCCACACATTAGTGATCGCATTCATATTATCAAAGGCCCTAAGAATGAACACTTGTGCCTCACATAATTGGCGTATACTTCCTAGAAAAGTGAAAAACCAAAAAAGTTGATAACTTTAACAGATGAAGAACAAAACATATGAAGGACTGAATAAGTGAATAACCGAACAGGTAAAGATCAAACAAAAAAAATACTAACCAGAATGCATGCACTTGAAACATTTGGACAAATGTATCTTTCAAAATTCTCACTGAATTAAGTGATTAAGTAGTATGCCTTTTTGAATTTCATGAGAAAGTAAAGATAAATTTGACGGATGCTATTTTTGACATATCTAAAAGGGATCCAAAGGAAATCAAAGTATATACATTCATCATCTTCATACAACTAAGGTACGCTTTTGCTAGGATTTCTACTATTGCTTATTTTTCAGTCTCAAGCTTTTATTTTTAAGCTCTCAAACTCTCATTAACTTAAGTATTAAAGCGACTGTAGGAAACATAGTCTCTTTTAACTCATGTTTGTTCCTCCATTGATAGGTCGTTCATCCTTCTTGTGATCAAAGGACTATCAATTGGCATTGTTTGTAGGAAACTTCACTGTTTCGTTGCTTGTTTCATTCAAAATTCACACCTTTATTATTTAAAACACTTTATTTGTAAACCTCACCCTTTGATCTCAAGGGGAAAATGGACTATCATTCTAGAAATGCTTCATACCCCTCCTAAGAGGAGAAAAACTCCTTAGAATACACACTATCTAACCACCATGTTAACCATGCTACTCAAGCAGCAACCATAACCATTGAAAATGCCCTCACTCAATTTAATGAGGCCTTGGCGAGGACCATAAAAATAGCCTTGGACTCTTTTAATGCATGCATCATTAGGGCCTTGAATGCTAACTTGGCAGCACTCAATCCTTTACCACCAGCTGAAAAGCCTCAAGTGGAACAACCCCCTCCATATGCAAACCCACAAGAGTCCAAAACCACCACCAAAACAACAAAACTAAAACTCTAGCCAAAGACAAGGAAAAAGCCAAAATTGATATAGAGGATGAGGCTAATTGATCTGGAGGATAAGGCTAACTCCCAGGACAAACAATCCAAAGCAAAATCTAAATCGTAAAGGCCTCTCCCCTGGCTTGGAAAATCATTAAGGAAAAGTTTTCAGCTAAATAGAAGCTTCCCACCTTGCAAGTATATAATGGAATAGGAGATTTATGAACATATTTGTCCATTTTTTGAACCACCATGCTTCATTCTTTGTAAGGTTTTCCCTACTGCTCTAACTGAAACAACATCAAGGTGGTACTTTCAACTACCTTCCAGCTATATACATTCATTTAAAGAATTAGAACAAGCTTTTCTTTCATAATTCATCACTAACATTCCTCACAAAAGGAAAACTAATTCTTTAAGATCTTACAGACAGAGAAAAGGCAAAACCCTTTAAGAGTATACTGATAAGTTTAACAAGGAGGCAATGGACATAAAAACCATAAATGTGGAGACAGTTGTAGAATCCACGATAACGAGAACCATATTCAGAAGGTTGAAAGACAAGCTCCACACTGAGGCTACTAAGTAATACGCCGAGCTAATCTCAATAACTTAGAAATACATTGAACTTGATGAAGGAAAAAGAGAGGAGAGAAAGAATGGCGAATAATGGAGCTAAAAGAAAGCCCAACAGAAGAGACGATATAACACTATTCATCAAACACTCCAAAATTACACCTTCCTTCCAACAAAGCAAGGAATGGCAAGGATGCACAATTTACACTATTGAATAACACTCGAGATAACATTCTACTTTAGATTAAATAAAATGGTACTAACATAAAATACCCTCAAAGGCCAAACCTATAAAGGGTAACCAAGAGCAATAAAACTTTATCTTATAATTTCCACGAATATCATACCAAACAATGTAGGGACCTTAAAAAGGAGGTTGAGAGGTTAATACAAACAGGAGCCCTTCACAAGTTCATGAAAAATGACAAGGTAAAATGACCTAAGCAAGATAATAAGGAACAAAAAATAGACAATAACCCATGCAAGATGGTAGCAAGGGTGATTAATGTTATCATGGGATGAGAGCAGTAGAAAACATACACAAGGAAATACTAGCGATCTGACATTCTTATTATTGATACAGAAAAGAGCAACATGCCCAAAGTCACCTTCAGTCCTGAAGATGGCGAGCATGTTACAGGCCCACACAACAATGCCCTCATAGTAAAAAAAGTGATTAATGATTACTTGGTGAAAAGATTACTAATGGACAAGGGCAATGTAGTAAATACCTTAACAAGACAGTTATATAAAGCCATAGGAGAAGTGTTGGCAAACCTTAAAAGAGTGAGAAAACCCCTTGTAGGACTTGAGGAAATGGCTAAAGTCCATTGGCACTACCATCCTTACGGTAGATATGGCAGACACACTATTGAAATGATTATCAACAGTTAAGACCTTATTCCACATAATTTGCGAAGAGTTCCTATATAATGGCATTCTAAAAAGACCATATCTCTACGAAAACAAGAGCCATACAAACATAAAGTGTTTGTCGATGAAGATACCCACACCTGAAGAAGTGGTTATAGTTTGGGGGAGCCAACAATCAATAATTAAGCACAATCACCTAGCACTCTAATAGACACTGAAAGGCAACATTTTTTATCCAGAACACAGAGATAATTCAAAGCCCATAAGTGATTTAAATGAACTTAAAATTTTAACTAACAAAATAGTTAAATATGGTGCAGATATGAGCTAACTAGCAATACAATGGCTCACTCAAGTCATTCGAGAAAATGTGGAGGTGTTCGCCTCTAAACCATAAGAGATACAAGGGATCCATCCTTTAGTGGCATGTCATAAGTTGAATGTGGATCCCAAAATGAAGCCTGTAAAGTAGAAGAAGTGGAGGTTTACCCCCAAAAGGTAAAAAGCCATAGGAGAGGAAGTGTTCAAACTCTAAAAAGCAAGAATTATTAAATAAGTAAAATATCCTGACTGGGTGGCCATTATTATTATCATTAGGAAATTGAATGAAAAATGAAGGATGTGTGTTGACTTCATGGACCTAAAAAGGCATGTCCAAAGGATATTTACTTGTCATTGAACATCAACCAACTAGTATACTCAAATGTTTATTTTTTCAGGTGCTCTATTTGGATACAGCCTAAGGATACCACCAAATACTGATGGATCCAGGAGATGAGAAGAAGACCACCTTTGTTACAAATCAAAAAACATATTGTTACATAAAGATGCCCTTTGGATTAAATAATGCAAGTGTCATTTATTAAAGACTAATAAAGGTCATGCTCAAAGAGCATACCAGTAACAATGTAGAGGTAGATGTAGATAATATTATTGTCAAAAGTAAAAATGATGAATCTCATGCAGATGATCTGCAGGAAGTTTTCAATGTTTTGAACAGGTATGACATGAAGATAAACCTAAAAAAAATGTACCTTTAGAGTGAAAACAGGTAAGTTTTTAGGGTTCATGATCTTTGAATAGGGTATTGAAGCAAATCTCGAGAAGATTCAAGCCATCCTAAACATGAAACTACCTAGGATTATTAATGAAGTCCAAAAGCTAAATGGAAGTATCACAGTATTGAGGCAATTTATATCTTGTTTGGCAAAGAGGTATCTACCATTCTATAAAAGTCTAAAGAATGTGAAGCACTTTAAATGGTCAAAAGATTGTCAAATAGCCTTTGAGGAGCTTAAGGCATTCCTCTCGAATCACTCACTCCTAAGCAGACATGAAGTAGGATACACACTTTATATATGTCTGGCAACATGTCAAGAAACATTATCTTCTGTCTTAGTATGAGAGGTTAACAAAGAACATCACTCTATTTACTATACTAGTCAAGTCCTTCAATGAGCAGAGATGAGGTATTCGAAGCTAAAAAAGCTCATCATGGCTCCGGTGGTCTCAGTAGGGAAACTAAGACCCTACTTCTAAACACACACTATTATGGTTCAAACTGATCAACCTCTATGAAAAGTTCTCCAAAGACTTAATACTACTAGAAGATTGGTACATTGGCCCTTTAACTTAGTAAACATGATACCAGTTATGAACCCTAAATGGACTTAAAGGCCCAATGTCTAGCTAACTTTTTCATGGAGATAACAGGCGATGAATAGGACAGGCATTACCAAAAGACACATGGACTTTGCACGTGGATAAAGCCTTCAATGAACATGGAGTAGGAGTAGGAGTGATCCTTTAAAGCCCTAGTAAAATCAAAATAATATATGTCGTTACTTTAAAATTCAATGTTCCTAACAATATTGCAAAGTCTGAGGCTTTGATCACCTAGCTTGACCTAGCCCTTAAAGTAAAAGCAGAGGAAATGCAAGTGTTCAATGACTCTATGCTAGTTGTTAACCAAGTCACAAGAGACTGTCAAACCAAAGATGACAACTTAGCAAAGTATTTAAAGAGGTGCCAATACCTATTTAACAAGTTCGTTCAATAAGGAGGAATGTGGATGATTGTTCAAATCCTCGGGGAAGAGAATACAAAAGCAAACAATAATATCAAAGTTGCAGCAGAGCAAGGAAAGACATTTCAGTACCTCCAACTCAAGGAAGAATGACTCTAGCCCATCATAGTTGAACAAGAGATCTTCAATGTAGTAAAATCGAACGCTTCGATGAGACTAATCATCCAATATCTTGACAAAGGGGAATTACCAAAAGATTGAACATAAGCATTAAAGGTGCATAATAAAGTGGGAAAATATTCATACCAAGACAAAATGCTCTATAGAACATCGACCACACATCTTTGAAGTGTGTCTCTAAGGAGGAAGGTAACTACATTCTTTAGGAAATCCAGGAAAGGATCTGCAAACAAATGAAGGATCACACTCCATGGCTTGTAAAGCCTTTGTTTTATTGGTCAATTATTAAGAAAGGCATAGAAGAATTGGTATGTACTTGTGAAAAATATCAAAAGCATGAAAGAATTTCTTGAGTCCCAGTAGTTCAACGGACTAGCATCACCAACCCTTAGTCGTTCGTCATTTAGGGAATGGATATCCTTGATCCATTCCCCTAAGCAATAAGACAAAAAAAAGTTCATCATTATTACCATCAAATACTTCACCAAATAGATAGAAGTCGAAACAGTATAAAAAAAGTGGAAATTTTCTTTTGGAAAGAAGTTATTTGTAGGTTCAGCATCCCTAACACACTCATCACAGACAACAACAAGCAGTTTGGTTGTGATAATTTTAGACAGTTTTGCAAGAACCACCACATTAACCTAAGGTTCACTTTAGTAGCCCATCCTTAAATGAATGGGCAAATAAAAGTCACCAACAACACCATCCTCAATGAACTAAAGAAAAGACTCGACGAAGCCAAAGGAGAATGGGCTAAACAATTAACTCATATTTTTTTTAATGTATCGAACAACCCTTAGAAAACACAATGGAGAATCACCCTTCAGTCTAGCTTAGGGAATGGAAGTAGTGGTCCTAGTAGAGATTGGTATAAATAGTCCTAGGTCCAACACTTTAATCTAGACATCAACAATAAAAGAACAAAGTTACACATTGATTTACTTAAAGAACAAATAGAACAAGTAGTCATCCAAACAGTAGCATACAAAGCAAGAGTTGCCTCATATCACAACAAAATAGTTCACTAAATATCCTTTCAAAAAGGTAATCTTATCCTGATGAAAGTTGAAATAGGCAAGGGAGATGCTGGAGTGGGAAAACTTAGAGCCAACTGGAAAGTTCCATACCTAGGCAAAAATGTGACAGGAAATGGAGCCTACCAGTTAGCAACACTAGGGGACACCCAATCCTAAGATTTTGGAATATAGAATCTTTGTAAGTACTATCAATAAAGAGATATTTCAGTATATATTGTTTATAAAGGGTTCAGGCCTTTAAAAAAGGCCATAATATTCCTTATCTTTGTAAATGGCATGGGTTTTATTCACTTAATAAAAACATAAGAATAAAAGTTCAGTTCGCCTAAAAGTCTATAAAAACAAGGGTCCAGATCTCCCTTAAATGTCATAAAATTATTTCATTATAAAGAGTTTGGCTCTCTATAAAAGCCATATAAACTTGACAAAAGGTTTTGGCTCTCCCAGAAAGCCATTAAAATTATAAATCGATAAAAAGCGTTAAATTCTCCCTTAAAGTCAAATATAAGGTTCGGCCTCCTTAAAGGTCATACAACGAATTCAATAATTTGTAATATCAAGTCAAAGGATCACACTATCCAAGTAAAAGCATGAATTTGTTCGCCTAATCAAGGATGGATTCATTCACCTAAGTAAAGCATTCCCATAATAGTTCCTTATATGATTAGTGGTTCCTTAGCCTTTTCAAGATCATAAATAAAGTATCATCAAAACAGTCCCTTGTATAATTAGTTTCTTTGTCTACTCATTCTTTCATTCTTGAAAAATAGGAAATAATGTAAAAAGAACACAAAAGCACAAATTAATTTTATTACAAAAAAATGGATTCATTATAAAAGCTAAAGTATAATGGCTATGAAATTGGGGGATCAAAATTAGGGATATCATTTACAATAGGGGTGTTATTATTAGTGACCTAGGAAAGACTTGAGGCGACTTTAGTTGTTCTATTTGCAGGAGGATCAAAAACCTTATTATTTATAGAAGATCCTTCTACCTTTGAAACATGTACTATGGATCCCCCTATAAGCTCAAAGGCAGAGGTGGGAAGTGTAATGTCAGGAAGACAGGTCTTAGAGGATCCCATAGTAGTGATCACCTAGGTTATCTTATTCTCTTCATTGATATCGAACTAAACATAGGGGAAGGGGTGTTGAAGGCTAACACCCCTCCTTTCTTCTTTTTATAATGTTTGTTGTGCACTTCATTCAGCCCATCAAAGTTGATCTCCTTCAGCTTAGAAAGATTGTTGCTTGGGTAAGCCTCATTTATGACCCTCTAAATAACTTGCACGTACCCTTTCAAAATGAGGGAGCATAAGGTTGAAGTCTCATCCATTTGGGCCTTCCCTAGAGCTATTGCGCCCTTTATTGTCCATCACAAATGCATTGTTATTTTATAGGTAGACCATACTTAGCTATTCGCTTAAAAGAGAGTTTTTAAGGCGATGGATCTTAAGGCTTTGATTTTTTAATTCCTCATAATAAGAGAGATAAGTCTTATTCAACTGGGCATTATGTCTATCATTGTTCTTATTTACCTCTACATTATAGTAGTCTGTCATTCTCCTAATCTTCTTCTAAGCCTCTACAAGTTTGTTATTGACTTTTTGTTTAGAAAAGAAATGAAAAGCTTCAGGTATAAATGGAAGCATACATATAGAATAAGAGAGAAAATAAGGCTTTAGTGCTTACAAAAAAGGAGGCCTCCATAATGGCCTTACGTTATTCACTCTCAATAAGGGCCTACACCCCTTTCAGCATATACTTGACACTCGCCCTCACTACGTCTATCCAAGACAAGTTCGCCCAATCCCGACAATTCTCTTCTAAGTCAGCTAGCTCCAAGAGCTTATCATATATCATTAGGTCTTGATCCAAACCTGCCAATTCAAACCATGACGTTTGACACCAGGAATAAAAAGAGACTATAGCCTAACACCACCTTATCACCGCCCTTATTTGAGGTTGATGAGCTAGTCTTACCTATCCTCTTCCTTTTCCTTTGATCATTCTTGTTAGCTACCTCTTTATCTTTGCCTTTGGGAGAAAAAGAAGGCATTAGGACCTCAGTAGCTCAAGGGTTTAGAATAGGGTCATGTACGAGACTAGAGTTTGAAACAACGATGGCAATTGAGTCAAACGAAGGAATAGAAGTAGAATCTTTCATACCACACCTTTAGTTTATCCTCCAAACATAATAGCCTTATCCATCAAAATAACCTCGTGGATAATGCCGAGGAACTCCATTTTTCCTGCATAATAAAATATTTAGTACACATCAGTAAAGTAAGAACATTGTAATCAAATAAATTAATACCTTTCTTCCTAATGAGAGGCTCTTCAAAGGACTTTAATGTATCCTCAGTAGGTTTGGCTCTTTCCTCATCAGACTAATCCCCTTTCTCAAGCTGTCAAATGGGATTCTCAATAGGGAACAACTAGTGCCTAAGGAACTGCCTAACTTACTTCCTCTAAGAAAGTTAGACCTCAAGGCAATATGAGGCAATCTCAAACAGTTTGTCACAATCACCTTGATCTAGATCTCCCTTCAAAGAAACTAGTTTGTCAAGGAATGCTTGGGGAAGTTGGCGGAATGCTGAAGAATATGATATAATGAAGAATTTACCAACCAGTTCTTCAAGGAGGAAGGAAGGCCATACACCATCTTGGTCTTGGCCTTAGCTATCAATGACAGAAACTGTTTGTTCACCCTACGAGTTAAAATATAGAAAAACGTAATATGGGCAATGTTTAAGACTAACCCCCTCACACGATAGATCTTGATGATGCCTTTTTAAAAAAATTTTAACAAAATAAATGGTGTTATATATCATCCCATGTCATATAGAGCTAATTCACTACTAATAGAAAAGAATAAATGGTGTTATATATCATCCCATGTCATATAGAGCTAATTCAATACTAATGGAAAAGAAAAAAGCATTGTCTTGATTTTACATTTTGTATTATTGAACTCTTAATTTTGATTTGCACAAAATGAACTCATTTGTTATTACTTTCTATTAACTGCTTGAAGCGACAACGATTAAATTTAAAATAAAAATTGACTTTTTCACATTTTAAGTTTATTTAAGAAAAAAAATACATCTTTAAATGTTTAGAATTTTAAAGTTTTGTCTATTGAGTTCTATAAATTTCAATATTTACATTGAGCTCTTGAAAATTTTTTTTTTTTATTTTTCATTGATGATTTGTTTACCTTGCAATAATTTATCAATTTTGATTATGAAACTAAGGTTCGATTTTTAATGAATAAGAATAAATAGAATATATTCTATTACAAGAAGAAAAAGATCATGTAACAATAGTGTTTCTTTTTCAATTTTGATTTATGTAAACCAAAACTAAATTTAATTTTAGAAAGCTTAACTCGTAGCATTTGGAAACAGAATAATTTCTCCTTTAGCTTTAGAAAACTAAAGAACAATAGCTATAAAAATGAAATTAATACTAAAAAGTTTTTTCAAAAATACTAAATTTAAAAAGAAAAAATAAATTAGTGCAAACCATTTTGATTTATTTGAGTGTACAAAAATTTATCAAATATATGATAAAATAGTTTATTTATATGCTCACATGCACAATAGTGATTAAATAACATCCAATTTCAAAAATGCCCGTGATTCTTTTTTAATGAGGAATTTTATTTGGTAGTGTTTGCATAATCAGATACAAGCAAATCTTGATTGATATAGAAAAGATTTATTGGTCCATAAAATCCAAATTTTTTTGAATTTTGATAAATTAGTTAATTCTTTTAATTTTAATAAAATTAGTTAAAATTGATAAAATTTTGACAAATCATTTTGACAAATCTACCTAGAATTCAAATTGATCAAAATAAGATAATATATCACGTAACGTAACAAATCAGTTAACATACATTTTTATAAAAAAAAGTAAAATCCGTTAATATTAGTTATTAATATTATTTAACATTATTTTAATGTGACGCGTCATTCTATTTTGACCAATTTAAATTTTGGCTAAATTTATCAAAATTCAAAAAGGTTTAAATTTTTAGGGGCTAATAAGCGTATAGAAAAATTATTTTATAAATAATTTATATAATTATTTTTTATGATTAATTATATCCACAAAATTCAAAACGATCAGTAATTCATTATAATACAAATTATATTCATAATGCATAGTTCCCAAATTAGTATTCAATCTAAACATGGCACACTAAGGTACTATTCAACTAAATGGACACTAGTTGTGACTAAGAAAAAATAATTACAACTTTTTTTCCTATAATAAGAGTTTCTAAAAGCAATTAAACATATAAATTCCTACAACAGAATCTATTTATAGAGAAATCTTATATTTATGTATGTATTTATCAAATCAAACCTAGATAAAAGTCTCTGTAAATTAATATTTAAATTAAATAATTTGAGACAAACTCTAACCGGTAGAATTTCTTTAAAGCAAAATTTAAATTTCATTTGTTTTGAAAGTAATTGGCTAATGAAGTACAATTTATTGAAAAATAATAATTTTCTTTATATTTAGTTATAAAGAAATATAAAGTTTAAAAAGAATTTATATTTCATTTTGATCACTCAACTTTTTCAACATGGAGAAAGTACTTTAATAAAAAGATGGTCAATAAGTGCAACGTTCTTAAAAATTTGAAAAATATTTTCTAAATTATCTTACAATTATTTTTTTTAAATAAGTGTATTTAATGATATAAATTATTTATGTTAATGAATTAGGGATGAAATAATATTTCACCATATGCTTTCTTGCAAATTAGTGAGTAAATCAAATATAATTATAGTGTACTTTTTAAGAAAAAATATATAAATAACATACTATAAATTTCCACTTATGAAAAAATAACTTCTTAAAAATACTATTTTTTAGAAATTACTTCTATAAAAGTAAATAACATTATAATATAAATAACATGTTCGAGGACCTGCCCTAGAAACTCTTTATATGAATTGTTATTTTGTCTAAAAAAGTTTAGAAATTAAGTTGTCAATTAAAATATTAGAACCCTAAGGAAACTAAGTCTTTAAAACGACAATCTTAAAAAACGCCACAAATGTTGATTACTCTTTTGATAAGTCTAATTTTATATTCTACCAAGAACACAAAAAAAACAAAGCATAAACTTGCCAAAACTGAATAAAATTGATTAAAAATTAATTGTTTTTTTGTAATATAAGGCTATAGCTTATATAGAGTCATACAAAGAGAGTTTTCCTACATGAAAAAGATCTTATATTCCTAAAAAAAATCATATCTAAGTAAAAAAATATATTCTAAACAATATACTAAAAAGGAAGCCAAAAAAAAAAAAAACTCAAAAACAACTAACAAAAAGAAGAACCCCGAATTGCAGCTTGAAACGATTGGCTAAACGCATGGCTATGTGTTGTAAAGCATGGTTGTGCACAAGACCGTGCATTTGCGCGATCCTGATAAGCACGTTACTCATCTTCGATGCACGACTATGCGCATGGTCATGCGTCTACTTTTTTGTCCAATATTGTCACCTCAAAGCATGATTGTGCTTTCTAGGAGCATGACTATATGCATGGTCGTGTATCATATTTCTTCCTATAAATAAGTTTCTTTTAATTTGTAACTTTTTTCTTGAGGTTTCTCTTATATGATTATGGTACAAAGGACTTGATTTTGACTTTGAAGAATATCCTCTAAATTTCTCTTACGTTTTCATTACCAATCCTTTCAAAATTTCTTTCATTCTTTTAGTTTTTGCTTTAGTCATTGGGTGTCCAATTCCTTAGCACCTTGATCTCCACCATTATCTCTCTTTATGCAAGCTCTTGACCTTAGTCCTTAGATCTTGAGTGAATTCTTATGATGGGTGCTAATTAGGATCATATCATAAGACCTTAATCATCAAGTAGTTAATCCTAATAGACTAGTCAATAGTCACAATTTTATGAGTTTTATGAAGACGAAATATTATATTTTACAAAATAAGATATCCTAAAAAAAAAAAAAAAGCATTGTACAAAAATTTGAGAGTTTCACTATTAGGGGTAAAAAAAGCATTCACTGCCACACTCATGGCTTCTAAATTATTTCTTACTTAAGACTACACCTAAGATAACCAAACTTGTTTTTATAATTACGAGGCATCCGCGCTACACTATGTTCTTTAGCCAAATAAAAAAGTTATAGTTTATTATTACACTCTTGAAATAGGTAATTAATTTTAATCAAGAAAAAATAAATATTTCTATTTCAACATTTAGACTCATCAAAATGTAATAAGTATGGCGTAACTCTGAAATATGATGTGGTTGGTGCTGCTACGTTAACAAAAAAAAAATGTGCTCGTTCAGAAAAAAAAAAATGTGCTCGTTCAGAAAAAAAAAAAAAAAAAGGAATTATTTAAGGGTAATAATGTAAAATTATACATAGCGAAATTCAAAATCAATGTTGCATCCGACAAGTTGGTGCTTTTCTTTCTTTGGCGACAAGGTGATGTTCTAGAAAGCTGCCACATTGTCGTTGTAGTTCCCAAATTAAACGCAAGGCTATTCACACGATCCCTCGGAAATTCTTGTGGCATTTTATCGATTAAAGGGAAAGTGGAGAGGCCAAACTTTTTCGAAAGTTTTAATAAACTTAAATTATTTTTTTTATCAATCAGTCCACATGCTTAAAGTTAAAGATGAATTGAGTTCAATTCTTAACCAAAATGAATTAAATTTATTTTTTTTTATTAACAAAGAATCATTTCTAAAATAAAAAATAGTTTTATATTTTTTTATATTAGTAGATTTTTCATAAGCAAAAATTTTTGAACTGATTCTTTATTATTTTTATAAAATAGTATTTGGTATTTATATTCAAATATGAGTTTGAATTAATCCAAAAGGTTAATTTAGATTCAATTGAATTTCTTGAAAATGTTTATGGATCAAATTGACTTTTTTATCATTAATTTAAGTGAAGTTATTCGTAACTAAAAAAATTTAATGCTAATACTAAATGTATTTTTACTAATCAACATGAAGAGATTTTAGGTAGAGGGAATTTACATGGATGTCTAAGGAGAGGTTAATGGATCAAAAATGTTTTAGGCATTATAATATGTGCAAATTAAAATAAAATATTTTTTTGTCCAAAAAAGTTGTCACCGTTTAATTTTTATGTTATGTAACAAAAATATTTATTAATGTTTTATCAAGTCAATATTTATAGTAATATTGTTTTATTTATAGTCTCAATTATATTTAATGATAAATTAAAAATACTTTTCTACTTATTCCATTTTACAATATTTGTCATTTTAGAAAAAAATTATTTCAATATAATTATCATTTTATATTATTAATATAACATTAATTACTTATTTTTCAAATTAAACCTCATCATCATCTTATCTCTCTCTTCTAATTAAATATTTTATTATCAGGGTTAGTGTAGTGATTAGTTAAAGACAATTAAGAGTATGTTAGTCAATATTAATTGAAATAATTTCTGATTAATTGTTTTTTAATCTAAGTGCATAATTCTAAAAAGATAAATATTATGAAATAGAGAGAGTAATTTAGTAATTAATGGGGATAAATTAAAAAGGTTGCTTATAAATATTTTTTATTTAATAAAACAGACATATTTTAGAATATTCCAAAAAAAATAATGAACAATCTTTGTAGTATTGAAGGAGTAATTAATTTTCTGATATCCAAATGCAATAATTGTTGATATGCATAAACTAATGCAAAAAGAGAGAGCATGTTTTCCATAAATTTTTATTGTCAAAGAAGAAATTCAGTTTAGTAAATAGACATAGTCAGTAGTCAATGACATGCTTACCTGGCCATGCCTTCATTTTTTTACCTCTATTTTCAACTTTACATATTATTATTGTCATTTTATTATCATCTTAAATTAGTTTTATTTGGCCTGCAATGTTTGCATCACACTTGAATTCATCATCTTCATTAGCATAGGCATGCACACAAGAAAGAATTTTTAATTCAAGAATCCAATTATAAATTGCTAAATCAAATTACAAAAAAAAAAAAACCTTATAAAAATATAGAAGAAATATAATATTTGAAATTAAAAAAATATTGCAATTAAAAAGTTTCAAAAAGATTAAAAAATTTACATGAAGCATTTAAGATTGTTACAATTTTATGTTTTTTTGCTTCAAATTTTTTTAAAAAAAAAACCTAGAAAATACTTTTAAAAATAATATTTTATATTTGTCAAAAAATATTTTAGAAACGACAAAGAAATAAAAAATCACAAATTTTAATTTTTAAAATCTTATTTTTTGTTTTTAAAACAAAATTTTTTAATAAAAAGAAAGTGACACCAAACAAGGCTTGTCTTTTTCTTTCAAACCAGTTTTTTGAGGTATTTGTTTAATTTTTTGAGGAACAGTTTATTTTTTATTTTAAAAAGTTTGACATAAAATATTTATTTATTAAAAATAGAAAATGAAATAGTTAGTATTTAAAGTTTTAACAATTCTAGTTAAAAAAAATTCAAATATGAAGTTCACATAATGATTACTATTTTAAATAAAAATATGAAATTATCCTTAAAATTTATCTAATCTTTATATATATTTTTCATGATATCTTTAATTTCTATATTTTTTTATATGTTCATCTGCCATAATCTTTTAATATTTTTCTTTTTTTTTTTTTTTAATTATCTCAATAAGCTTATCTTGCCTTTTTTTTTTTTTTACTCAATAAATTAGAGTAATATTTTCAACTAAGTAAAATATAATAATATTTGGGAGCATAAAAAAAGGTTAATTGCAATGCTTATACTTAAAATATGTATTTTATTTAATTCTTGATATTAAATTTCTTTAATAATAAGATGTATGGTTTAATTATTTTTTATATAATTAAATCATTTAATTTTATAAATATTATAAAATATTATAAATATCTGAAAATAATTATATTATTTATAAATAGAAATTTATGATAATATATGTAAATCATTTGAATTTTAATTAAAAAATTTTCATAAAATAATTAAACAAATATTCATCTTATTTTTTATATTAGATATAAGAACATCAAAATAAATAATTTTTAAATTAATGTTATATAAAATTTTTTATATTTTTATCATTTAATTTAGATAAATAATTAATTTTTTATTTCTTTAAAATAATTTTTCTTTTATTGTATATATTTTATTTTGTATATATTTTTCTTTTTAATTATATATTTTATAGTTTTTTAATGAATATAATATAATATAATATAATATAATAACAATATATATTTGTTTGTCATTTATTTATTAAAATATTTATTTGATAAATGATAAATGTTCATCATAAATAACTTTTATGACGAACATGATAAATAACAAATAGTTGTTATAAATAATTTTTGAGAGGATAATAATAATAATAATATATATATATATATATATATAATTTTTTAATTTTCTATCAAGAATATTTAATTCAATTGATGTGTTTTCATATTTTTCTTCATCAACAAAATTTAGTGTTGGCCTTAGGCACCAAGAAGGGGGTTGAATTGGTGTATAAAAAAAAATTTAGATGAGGGTAAAGAAATGAGTAGAAGAGAAGACACACAATTTACAGTGGTTCGAGTATAATCAACTCTACATTCACTTCTCAATTCTCTGCAATTTGGTGTTCCACTAACTCAAAATAGTGTTTTTAAGCTCACACCTAACTTTTATACTTTGTGTTTTCAAGGCTCATACAACAACTTTTACACTTTGTGTTTTCAAGTCTCACATAATAACCTTTCTTACAAGTTTTTTCTAAGGATCACACTAAAACCTCTCTTAAGTGTTTTCACATGCTCACACTATAACCTTTCTTACAATTGGTGTTTAATGCTCACACCCAATAATTACAATCTCATAAAGAAGAGAAGAAATTGAGTAGCAAAAGATTGAGAGCTTTAACACAAGTAATGAATTCTCTATCTGTCTCATTTATCACTGTTTGGTGGAGTATTTGTACCACATACCCACCAAAGAGACGTTAGACTTTAAAGCTCAACAAATCTTCAATACATGCTAGGCAGATTCTGCATTAATTGCATGTCAGGCAATAGTCGAGGTCGCGAAATCCAAATTTTCATACGAGAGCTAAAAATTACGACGAAAAAACCCATTTGTGTCTAACGGCTAGTTCATGTGGCAGCCCCTCATTGGTCCATAGGAAAATATAGCCATTACAGTCTAACTGCCTACAAAAGTTGCGGTCACAATTCTTCTTTGTATAAGGCGCGACTCAATATGTGAATTCTTCTATTTGAAAGACAATCTTCTTCTTCTTGAATAACGATCACTACCTAAAATATCGCTCTCCTGAATTTTGTTCTCCAACGGATATCTGGGACACTTGGCATGCTATGGCTGTGGACTTAGTTCCCTCTTTAATCACTTCAAAAGTCGCAGTCGCGACTGAAGCGTGACATAGACCGCGAATTCATCTGTGACTTTGACACTCCCATCTTTGGATGAGTCGCAGTAGTGATGATGCCCATGAGTCTCTTTGGCCAAGTCTCACTCTTTCTTTGAACTAAGTCGCGGTTGCGAATTACAGACCACTGACTAAATTTGGATGAACTTTGTCCTCTTGAAAATTATGCAATCCTTTCAACTTTCAATAGAAAATCTAACTTAATTATGCAAAACAACACTTAATTGAAATCTTCAGATTGATCAATCTCCTTTGTCAAGATCAAAAGAGGTCCAAGACTTAGGATTAACCATCCTAGTCCAACAATCTCCCTCTTTTTGATTTTGACAACTTAGATTGATCATAAGGAAAAATAAAGCAGAAATGTGAAGTTGGAGTGTAATATGATTCAATGAATACTTAAGGTGAAATTTCCTAAGTATGGAATTGAATTATTCAAAGTGAAATTTCTAAAAATCATAAGTATGATAGTATGATGCTTCCCTCAACTTATGCTATTTTTTGCAAGTTATTTTCTCTCCCCCTTAGACTTAGATTCATTCTATCTCTCCCCCTTTGGCAAGATGAAAAAGAGGGTTCATAAGGAAAAAAAATATATACATAAGTAGTTAAGTAAACATAGGGAGCAAATGCAAAAACAAATGAAGTAAATCAAGCACATAACACAAAATTTCAGCAAAGAAATAACTTTTATATATATAAACTTAAAAACAAGTTTAATGGGATCACATTTTTGTAAACAAGAAGAAAGAGAAAAAAAAATACAAAAGAGATCCTAAACTAGAAAGTAGGAGAATCATCTCCAGCAAAGTCTTCATCTTCACCCTGATCTTCACCTTCAGCCTTATCTTTATCCTCCACTTGATCATTGTCTTCTTCTTCTTGAGTATCATCAAACTCTGTGAAGTCCAGAAGATGACAAGGAGGGACTCTCAACTTCTCTTGCAAATCGATCATATCACTATGAAGATGAGAGAGGAACAAAAATCTCCTTTCATCATCCTCATCAACTTATCAAGCTTTTTGCTGATGTTGCAAGGGAGAGTTTAGCCTTAGGCTTTGGTTGAGGAGGGATGGTTGGAGCTCTTTCTTCAATAGCTAGTCTTATCTTTTTAGAAGCTTGTGAAGTCTCCATTTTCTTAGCTCCAATGGCACCTAGGGTATAGGCATAGGTGTTCGGGTAAATAGCTTTGGCGTTGATAAGGTAGGTGAGGTCAAGGAAGTTTTGTGAAGGAAGAAATTTTTTAGTGAGGAATTTTTCATTTTTCTCATCAAGTGCTCCTATAAAGCAAAAAATAACTATAATATGTGAAGGTAAAAGGAATTGGCTCTTGGGTTTGGTACTCATGTAGATCAATTGATCCATAAGGCACTGTCCTGTTTGAATTAGCTTATTTTTGACAAGGCAGAAAAGAAATGTCAAGTCTTTTTGTGATACTTTCTCATTACCATCACCTCTAGCATTTACTTAAAAGGGGATGATATGATGGAGTATCCCAATGGGTAGGGTTTTAATATGTTTGGCTAGGCAGGATCTCGGGTCGTGTTTGGTTTCAATTGAAATTTTTTACCAAACTTCGAAATAAATAACATCAAGTGTGGAGATGATGAAGGGAATGTTTTCTCTGACTTTAAGATTAAAGAGAGAGGAAAATTGGTGGAAAGTAATGTAAAAAGTATTGCCAAAGGCCCGAAATACTAACCTGTATTGCCTTGCTCGAGAATCGACTTTACGACTCAATTGGATTGGCATATAATTTCTTTGTAGCCTGTATTCCCATATAATTTCTTTGTAGCCACGTTCATCCTGAAAGATGAACTCATTCTAGCCCAAATTGGAAAGGAAAGCACGAATCTCTACGTTGATACCCAAGGTTTCTAAAAGAAAGGTAGAAGGAATCTTTTTGGGGAGAATGATCTTAGAAGAATTAGCTTTGTACCTTTCTTTCTCCTCCTTGGTAGTGCCTTTCATGAGGTGAAGCGCAGGGGGTGTAGATGGCTAAGCCACAACCTTGTCTTTGTTTGCTCTAGAGATCTTCTTTAGAGCCATTGCAAAGGATGAAGAGGATTTGTGATTTTAGAGTTTGAGAGAGAGAGAAATTGATATTGGAAGTGAAATGAGGATGTTACTGTTGAAGGGGGTTTTTATAGCCATTTAAAGTTTCTATAAAAGGCTAAAAACGGCTAAAAATACATTGATGAAGAGATCGCAATGGTTGGCAGTCAAATCACTTAAATGTCTATGCGGTTACCCTAATTTACGTTCGTGAATTCATAAGTCACGACCGTAAATTTCAAAAAATGTGAGTAATGGATAAATTTTTCTCGGGAATACGCGCTTCAATAGTCAAATTTTTGAATTCTTGACCAAAATTCGTGATGGAGC
>CATIWR010251128.1:0-17897 GCA_949677035.1 Omphalea diandra
ACTCAACTAAATTTGTTAGCAGTCATCATAATAATAATACTTATTATTATTAAAATAAATATTGGATTTAAATAACGGTAGCATATTAGATTTTGACTCTGTTATAGTTTAATTTATTATAAATAAAGTATCTGTTAATAATAAATTATAACACTAACTGATTATATGGGTAGATAAATGAACTAAGATTTATATGTGTTAAAGTAGGTGTAAACATTCATATAATTATTAAATAAGTTATAAATAAATGAATGAATAATTTACCATCCAATCTCTTTTGATTAATCGAAGTCCACATACCCATCCATATTTGTATAAATGATGGTTTAATAAAGACAAAAAAATAGAAGTGGGGATATTCAACATCTTCCTTATCTTCAATGATGTGAGCAGCTTTTCAATAAAAAAATATTCTTTGACAAGGAAATGAAGAAATTGGAATTGATATCAAATCTTAGGATTTCTCCTGCTCAATATTCACAGGTGGCACGTCCTCCCCCCTCCATTTTTTTTTACAATGTTTTTAAAATTAAACTGAAGATAGAATTAAATTATTTTTTATTTTTTAAAATAATATTTAAAAATATTTAAAAATTTCAATATATATATAATCTGATAAATAATGAAAATACTTTTCAAAATTTAAATTTTGTGTAAAATTATATAATTTTTGAAAAAAATTTAATTTTTTCAAAAAAAATATAATTTTGAATGGAATCAATTTGATTAGATTTTAATTTTAGTCAATTTTTTCGATTTTGATAGTTTTTTTAAGATAATAGTTTTAATATTAAATCAAATTAGATCACTTATCGATTCTCGATTTTATCGATCTGATCTAATTTTAAAAATTATATTTTTTTTATGAATGGTACGGTTATTTTGTAGTAGCACTATATTTTGATTATTGTATGAAATTTTAAATTATATGTAGTATAATTTATTAATTAATTAAAATAATTTTATTAAAAACAAAATTATTTAAAATAATAAATAATTATATATTAATAAAATTTTTATTTAGATATTTAAAAGAATATATTAATTATAATATTATAATATAATATTGTATATAGTATTATAATGTTATTATTTTTTTTCTTTTTCGTCTAAGGGTAGAATTACTACTTAGTTGAGAATGTTAGTATTATTATTACTAAGAAATTATTTTTAAACAATTTTAATTTTAATTAAGAATAATAATTAATTGAACAATTGTCCATTATGCCAACGTTGGCCTTGTCAAAAAGTGCCATATGCCCCACATGCGCTACGAAAGCATCCACCACCTCTATATCACTCTCTTCAGGCCTCTTGCTTCCCAAATACTTCATTTCTATTTTCTATCTTCAATCATCTTCCTCTTCTAATGGCTCAGGTACGCTCTTCTTTTCACTAAATTTGCTTTGGAATATTACCTATAAACGCTACAATTCTGTTTTCTTAATTTCAACTTGCTTTGTTAAATGCCAATATCTATGAAGAAAGACTCCTGGGTCAGTTGTTGTTTTTATGTTAATTTTCTGTGCAGCAGAAGGTGGTTTTGAAGTTGTTGACCATGACTGATGATAAGACTAAGCAGAAGGCAATAGAAGCTGCTGCTGATATCTACGGTATTTCTTTTTTCTTAATTTCATGGGTTTTCCTTCCTGCAAGTTAATACTGTGTAAAGGACTTGAATAGCATATATTCCAAAAAGTATAGATATCATGTTATTAGATTTATTGGTAATATTAAAAGATTGATTGCATATAATTGACACTTAGCAGGGGTTGATTCGATCGCCGCGGATCTGAAGGATCAAAAGCTAACAGTGATAGGGCAGATGGACCCAGTGGCAGTGGCCAAGAAGTTGAAGAAAGTAGGCAAAGTGGAAATACTTTCAGTCGGGCCAGCCAAAGAAGAGAAGAAAGAAGAGAAAAAGGAGGAGAAGAAAGAAGAGAAGAAAGAAGAAAAGAAGGAAGAGAAGAAAGAGGAAAAGAAAGAAGAGAAAAAATGAATTTCCGTCCAGAACATTGGATGGATCGCCCTAATTAACTCCATTAATCTCTTTATCTATGATGCTATAAATGATTGGATGTTCAAGAGAAGAATTTTCCCTTAAAAAAAAAAAAAAAAAAATCTAGACTTTCCCATGGTTTTCAAGAATTTACGGTTATCTCAGTACAAGAAAGAGGGTTAGTGCAAGCCTGCTGTCCTCCTGCATGTATTCACATGCTGTTTTTGCTTTCTTCTTGCTGTATCCGCCCGTATCTATTGTCAGCAAATACAAGTAACAAATAAAGTAACCTTTCATTTTTTTTAAAAAAAATTATAATAGTTTGATTCTTATTTATTTTTTAAATATTAGGGAGGAATATATTTTATGGGGGTGAGACGGTTTTTTTTATGTTATTTCATAATTAGTAAGTAAATAGATAGATGACGAGTCCCTTGCTAACATTTTTACTGCTCCTTGAGGAGCTCTATTAGCTTCCCCAACGACTGCAATTTAATTTCAGAGAGTTCACCAGTCGCCTCGCTTTAATTTCAAATTTATGGCCACAACACTTCTGTATGCATTGGTTGATTGACTGATCTACAAGCTCAAAAGGTACCCCTCATAGCAGAGGTTTTTTTTTTATACCATCTTAGTCATTCATCCAAACATGTCAACAAATTTTAACAGGAAATACTAATATCATTAAAAAGGCATCATCTTATCATATGAGCCCATTAAAATATACATTAAATCAGTAATACATTATCAAGTACCGCTCAAGAAATAGTAAAAGATTGATAACATCTCGCTACCATTATTGTTGGTAACGTACCTATTATCAAATTAGAAGAAAAAAAAAGTTGGCAAGAAACCACTATTTGCCTATAAACACAATCTAAAGGGGAAAAAAAAATTGAAGCTTCTATAGGTTCCTTTCTCTTTGATTAAGTCTTGGATGGAGGGAGGAAACAATTCCATAAATGTAAACTTATAACCAAATTTGCCAAAGCCATCTAGTATGAGAAGGGCTGAGAAAGCAATTTGCTTTTTGTCTTTGTTAGGCTTGAAAATTTGCATATTCAGTGGGCCAGTCATGCATGACAATTGCAAAAAATAATGCAATCTTTGGACGCTATCAAACGGTTTTAGAATGCTTAGCTGGCGATGACAACAAATGGCGAATCACGGGCGTGGCGAACCCCAGTTTTCAAACTCTTGGCGATTATATACTTTAAGATGCGCATGCTATTGTTGGATTTCAATTCCTATCTGAGGAAATTGACCGAATTATGTAATAACAATGGCACAGAACAACAGAAAATTCCAAGAAGTAGCATCTCTGCTTCTTGAAACATTATCGTAAGGCACAAAATAAAAGTATATTCCTCTCTCTAAAAAAAGTCATGCATGAAAAATAAGAAAATACATTTCTATTTTATGGAATAATTTATGCTAATATCATAATAGATGAAATTGAAATTCACATCTAAAGAAGAGTGAGGGAAAAAAAAGGGCGATAGAAATAAAATTATCGTAGAAATAAAATAATCGAAAGATACAGCATATATCCTGCTATTCCCAATCATCTTAAGGCCCTTCGACTCCACAAACGCTAACTACATAGCAGGATTTAAAATACCAATGCTCTATATTTTATCTTGCCTACAAGAAGACTGCAAACCTAGAACAATCATGGGCGTAAAACAGCTAGAAAGTTATGGAAGATGTTAATTAATTAAAACTATTCAATCACCATCTTTATATGTATCTTACATAGCTTAGTGGAGAAAGATTGTACAGCGATGTCACTTGATGAGCTCGAAATGATTTATAATCGACAAACAGTCCTAAGTTCTCTTGGTTAGTCTATTAGTTTCAACTTTGCAAGGGATATCAAGCGTGACCCGGATATGGCTAACAGCAGACAAACGAAGTCAACCATGTACTTAATAAATTTTAGCAAGATACTTAAATAGATTCATGCTGTAGTAAATCACTTGGATGAAGTCTTACCAATCACTTGAAGTCAGCTGTGCAATCATGTCATATTCTACTCTTGCAGGGCAAGATCTCTGTTATGTATATCTTTTGCTTGTCAACAGAAGAGAAAACTTGGTTGATATTTAGTTCCAAGTTTGCACTGTGGAAGTCCTCATTTTGATAAAGATTATTGCATGATAGAAGAACAAACAGATGAAGGACTTGAGGTCAGAGGGAAAATGAACAGATTGAAGCAGCGCTGCTTATTGCTTCATATTGACAGTGCTGACACAAAATCAAAAAGCAGTGACTGTTACCAGCAGAATCTAGTGCAGCCTGCCTTAGCATGCTTCTTTCCATCTGTACCTAAAGGATTTCCAGATTGCGTCTGGATTTCAGCAACGCCCACGGGAAAAATACTGGATCCAGATCTCATGTTCATAGTGCTAGACTTTGGCAAGAGGAAAAACTCAGGAGACTGGAACAGAGACTCAGAGCTGCAGGACAGTGTCATGGCAAATAAAACCAGTTGAAAGGTAATTCCATCTGCATCCATCAGTATAAGGCAGCTGACTCCTAATATGCTTTTTTAAGGTTATGACAGCAAAACAGTGAACTAGAGAGAAGTTTATGAACTCATCTTTGATGACCAAGACAAAGCTATTAGATTTTTGCATACACCCGAAGTCTACTTAACTACTTGATTCCTTCAAATGTAGTTCAGACTTCCACTGAACAGTGAACCTGCATGCAACATTAGAGAATCAAACAAAGGTTAATTTATCATTGTATCTTCTGCCTCGTTCCTTAATTCCCCTTTTAGCCCTTGACGAAATTTATACACAAGAAAATCATTTGTTTCTCCTTGATCTATCTCTGATTACTAAAATAGCACCGATAAGGTCACCTGAAGAAAGATGAATACAAGATGAAGCTACTGAAACATCTGAGGAACAAATCAGCAAACATAACTAACAACACAAATGCTCTTATTTTCTACATAATTATAAAATATGGGCGTCAACATCTATCACAGGCATGCAATAAGACAGGTCTCACGAAGAAAGACGCGGTGCTGAAGCACAATTAACAACAGAAAGGTCAGTACTTGGCAACATAATTATCAAACTGTGGAAGTCAGGAAATGACACAGGCATGTAATATGATAGGGGACGATGGAACCTCGTAGAGGATTACCAACATAGACTAATCATGGCAGACTAAAGAAAACTCTCATCAAGAAAGCTACTCCCTTGTCATATTTACAGCCGCAAACTTCTTTCTTGAATTAACTTCTTCATAATCTTATGGGAAAATTAAAGTACTTCTCCAATTCACTCAGGGATAAAATTTAGAATCTATGAGGATACGACTTCCATGAGGCAGTGTTCATTTCACAAAAATCAAAAGCTCTCCATTTATCAGAGATCTTAAATTTGTAAAACCATGAACAGGATTTACTTCTTTACCGCTGTTCTCAGTGCCATCACTAGATCACCACCACTTAGTCCATCCTCATTCCATATGTTAGACAACAACAGCACCAAAGCTGAAACAGCCATTAATGTAATCAAATCACATTCCTTAAGCAATCCACCTCCCTCTCAGTCACTGAACAATACATCTATTGCTGCACAATTATTTTCAACAGAACAACCACAACCTTCACTATTTGCCACTTTTTCCTCTTTTGCCTAGCCCCTACTCAGAATTTCAGTGTGGAAAAGAGAACAAAAGAGCCCACTCCTGAAATCTCAACCTCAAAAACAGATAAATACTAACATCAATCACAAAATGTCAACAGGATATCACTTTACCACTGGTCAACCAAAAGATTAAGATCAACTGAGGAAAAATTTATCAATGAAAAGCAAAAGTAATTAATAGAAGCACTGAAAAAGTCACAGAAATCTACAAACAATGAGGCGCACAAATTTGGCTGGGCGATCATGCAAAACCTTAGGAAAAGTTTATGAACTTCAAGTATGCAACTAACGAGCTTGGGTATAACATAGCTTGTCCACACCGCCCAGTTTTGCTCCTATTGAGAGAGAGATCCGATTGATGAATGTGGAAAAACATCCTTAAATATTCAGCTCTGAAGACTCCCCTGCACTTCTTCCTAGTATGTAGTAGCTTCATACACTAAAATGAAAGGAACATTAAGAACTATATAATGACCAGAAGCCTATAAGTAATCAACAATTGTGAATGAGGTTGATGATGGAAAACTAAATATCTTCTGCTCGCTTTAAAAAGGTATGACAGAAAGACAAGAAAACCAAGCAAACAACATTTGATCATTGATAGCAGCCCCAGCCTCACAGTAATTATCATTTATCAGTCAGGCCAGCATCAAAACTATAATTAAAAGGGGGGAATAAGGCAACAATCTTACAAATTCTTTCTTTGGACTGCAAAACCCAAATTCTTATTTTTACCATTTTATGCCAAGATCTGAGGCCAAAAAAGTTTAGTATTGTCCACTAACAACATCATAATTTAACATCCCATCTTTTATTCAGAAGTGCCACAATCAACAATATGATGATATCTCCTAATCTAAAGGGCATGTTTACTTTCTTCCCATACAGTTACCAGAACCATCAGATAATGGATTCTAAAAGAAAAGAAACTATCTAAATATTTTAAAAGAGAAGGTCAGTGTTAATTTTTGGGCAATATTTTATCACCTACTTGTTCTCAAAATATTTATCAATTCATTTCATCCAGTTATTTTCTTATTTCAAAAGCAAATATTCCATCAATTCCCAGATTATCAACCCCTCTGAGGAAACTGATCAACAAAGTGTGTGACAATGGTAGAATGTCAAATCCTGTTTCAATAACATTTTTATCTTCCACTTTTGGTTGAAATGTACTGAAAAACATGATGAATCATCACAGTTAGAGACACAACATAAACACGGTGACAACTATGAAATTATTACCTTAATAGAGTTAGTAGACAGGAATTTTGGACCAAAAAGCAAGAGCATTGATATAAGAAGATGGTCCACACAACTACATCTCATAGTTGCTCCACAGGCATTCTTGAAGAATGACTTAAGAAAGGGCACCAAAAGATGCTTAGCAATAAAAGGAAATTTGATTTTTCTTTTATTACACAGCAAGAGAAAAAGAATTATAGGGTTAAAAAGATTTGTGTAACTTACCCTTTCAATTTCCATGACATCTATTAAAGGCAGCAGGTACAAGGTGTCAACCTGAGCCAAGCCAGTGAATGCTATACTGAAAAATTACTGCTTACAATCTCAATATTAGACAGTCCATTACTTCAGCATCTTCTATATCCCTTGAGGCGGTTGACATATTGCCCCTTCTTCATCTGTTTTATTACTTCATGAGCTTCAGAAAGCTTTCCAGCATTCCGAAGATTACTAACTAGGGTACTGTATACAAGGAAATTAGGATTACATCCTCTGGATTCCATTTCCTTGAGCATGGAGCATGCCTCCTCAAACCTCCCTGCCATACAAAGCCCACGAATCATAGAATTATAGGTAAAAACATTTGGTAACTGGCCCACAGCTGTCATCTCATCAAACATTGACTGAGCCTTTTCAAGCTCACCTGCCACTATATATCCTGTGATCATTACAGTATAACAAACAACATCTGGCATACATCCATTTTTTATCATTATATCGAAGAAATACTTGCAGGCGACAACATTACCAGCCCGACTCAGACCATCTATCAGTGTAGTGAAGTGAAGGACGCTTGGATCAAAACCAACTTCCTTCATATAATTTAAAAGATTAAGTGCAGGAATTGGCTTGTCCCCTTTGCCAAGTATATGAAGAATGATATTATAAGTATGAAAATCTGGAGAAAACCCACGCTCATTCATTTCATCGAGCAATCTATAAAAATGATGCAATTTCCCCAATCTATACTTTGCACACATAATAACATTATAAGTTAGAGTATCTGGGGAATAACCATCAACTAGCATCTTCTGGTGTACCCACTCGATCAATTTATACTGACGAACAGCCAGAAGGGAATGTAGGATTGCATTGTAAGAGTGCATGAATGGCCTGTAATTGAATGACTTCGATTTGATGAACCTCTCTACAACTTTCCTAGCCAGACCTAACTCATCACAAGTACAAATCAACAAGTTAAATGTTCGAGCTGTAGTTGGGAACCCATTCTCAACCATCTCATCAAGCAATCTCCACATTGCCTTAAACTCTTCACACTCTGCAAATATCTTCATTATCAGATGATACGTGTCTACTGTGTGCCTGTAATTGCCTTGCTGACCAGACCACACGAAAAACTTATACCCTAATCTCGCATGCCTTGTTTTATTCTCATCATTTATGTTCTTCAAAATCCCCAAAAGGACTTCCCTCACAAGAAGCCCTGAGACTCTCATATGCAGCTCACTTAGAGCCACTTTTGCATCAAATCCAGGTCCATCTTGCCTAAGAATGTCAAGAACTCCCGCAGCATCAACCCTCACCTTCTCAACAAACCGCCGCCTCAAGGACAGATGCTCCTCACATTCATAGGAACTGAAATCAGAACTTCTGTATACTCTCTTTAAGGGTTCCTCAAAGTAGTGAAACCCATCATCACTTTTACCACAATCAAAACTATAGTCGCATAATTTCCTAGAAATGAACGATATATAGGAAAATTTATGAACAACCCTTGCACCAAATAGAGATACAGTGTTCATTGTTCGAGTCTATTATAATTGCACCCATTATAACTGCAATCTTGCACTACTCAACAAATCCAATAAACCCACCAAAAGACCGGCGTTTTCAGATGCACAGAACATAATAGGCCTTAAAGAATCAAACTGAGAGATTCCCATCAAGCCGAAAAAACCCAATTGCACGAAAGGAGTATATTTGAAATGGAAATATTCATTAAATATAAATAAGTCGTTTGTAAATTTGAGCAAACTGAGCAAAAAGCATACTGGAGAAGTCAGGAGAGCGAGGAGCTAGTTACCTGAGTTCACAGCTATAAGCTGTTTGTTGGTAGTTCAGCTGTTTATTAAGCAAGACTCGAGTACAACCCGCCTCGGGTTCTGCTTCTGTAAGGGTTTTGCTGTTAAAGTGTAAAGGAATCACAGGCGGATGCAGATACGAGGAGACGGGTTAAAGAAGGTAATCAGGTGTTTTCACGGAAGAGGGTATTCTTAGCGAAAACTAATCAAATAATGCCATGAGTTAATTATTGTAAATATCATATGTAATTTAGTTATTTCTCGCATTTTAATATTATATAATTTATTTTTTATATTTATTATATTGTTAAAGTATTTTATTAATTTTTTATAAAAAATTTAGAATTTTTGCTATGATCTCACGTGGTTTTGTTATATTCAATTAAGTTATTATTCATTTTTTAATGTGGTATGAGATATGCTTTTTTATTTGATTTGTTATAATATTAGGCCTTTAAATTAATTTGATATTTGATATTTTTTATTAAAATTATTTAAAAATTCATAATACTCTTAGTCTATATTTAATTTTTAAATTTCAATATTGTTCTATCAATCTTATTTTTTATTTTTAAATAAATTAAGTATAATCATGATTAAAAGAATACTAAATTTATAATAAAAATTAATCAAAAATATAATAAAATATTTGCCGCACATATATATTTACCCAAAAAAAAAAAACTCTATGTCATCTTTTGCTTGCTTATACTTTAACATATAATTTTCTTATATTTATATTTTATGATTTTATTTTAATTTTAATTAATTTTAATTTTTTCTTATTATTTGAAAGCTGAAAAAATAATTTTAATTAAATTTGATGGGATAATTGAGATGGCCAAGTTCAAAAATTTTATATAGTGTTAAGTATATTATGAATATTTATTTTTTTAAAAAAATATCAAACTAAAAAGTAATAGAACAAATAAGTGAAATTTAAATGTAATGCTAAAAAATTATTGACAACTTAGTTAAATATGTGCCGGATGTCAAAGTAAAATTTTTAATAAAAATAATAAAATGATTTAGTAATATAGCAAAAAAAAATGTAAATAACTAAATTATATGATATTAAAATTTTGAGAAATGATTTAATTAAATATGACAAATCATAAAAGATTTATAGTGTGTTATTCCTTTCAAATACAAAATGGAATGTCATTTTTATTTTTTTGTTAGGGGAAAAAACAATAAAAAGTTTTATTAATAAATAACAAAATATAACTTTATTTTGCAGTTAAAACTAAAAAATTAAGAACTTAAATGTTTTTTGAAGGAATGAAAAATTTTATTTAAGTTTAATTAAAAAAATTAATATAATGATAAATATGACCCAATCAAGACAATGATCTTTTTTTTTTTTTAAGAACATAAGCTCCGCTTGAAATAAATTGGATGAAAAAAATTTTATTTAATAGAATTCCATCACTATAGTAATAAAATTATATTATTTGAAATAAAATTTAAATCTTAATTCTGCTATTTAAAATAAATATATAATAAATTAAAATTATTTTATTTTCTTAAATATGTTCATTATTTATAATAAGCATATTATATAAGGTTTAAAGTAGTTTTATTTAAATTGATTAATTAGAATGAATTTTTTTAATATCTCATGATTTTATACCTAATTTTACTTTTTCATAAAATTTTTTAATTTTAAATTAAAGAATTGGATATTTTATATAGATTTATCAAGTAAGAGAATCATTAAAAATTTTAATTTTATTAAAATTTTCAAAATTAAAATTTTAAAAGTTCAGAAAAAATAAGAACTTGTTTCCTTTTAAAAAACTATAAATAAATAAATCATAAATTAGAATTTTCAATTTTTTATTTGCATAAAAGCAAAGCTTTACATTGAAAAAAGAGAAACAGCTAAATCGCTATACAACAAACATTATATAGGAGGGATCTCCTCTGTCATCACTACTATTACGTATTTAATCTTAATTAATACCCAGTAAGCCAAAAAAATGAGCCATATTATTGTTGAGAAATGACATTTAGTCTATTAAGTAATCATTTTGAAGTATGAAGTCGAATTAAATCACTATTCAATTATGACAGTCGAAATAAATCACTATTCAATTATGAGAGTTCAACCTAGATTAATATTTTCTTATATAAAAACTATGATTTGGTATATTCATATGCACAATACAGAGCATGTATAAATGAGAGTTTGATGTCCAATATTAGCCTTATACCATGAGAAGAAAATAAGAAAAGTGAGTTATGCAACATTTAAAAAAAAAAAAAGTCAAATTATTAAGGAATATATATTAAAATATTTAATTGTACAATAATGAAAAAGTAACTTGAAAGATTCTTTCTGTCTCAAATCTAAAGGGTATGAATCTTATCTAAACCAAAGTTTAATGTGTAAGTATATGACATATATACACGAACCTATGTCAATTTGGTTTTACAATTTTTTATCTTATTTTTCTTTTTATAATTATAGAACTACGACTATTATATAAATTTAAAACAAAAATTATATAATTAATTCTATTATTTAACATGACTATTTAAAGGCAAGAGTCATGCAGACTTTAATGGTAATTTAGCGAGTATAATGGTGATTTAGTGACTATTAATCTGCTAACCTTCTCTAGGAGTATTTTCTCTAATTCAAGGATACATTTCATACTTTTCTCTTCTACTTTCTTTATGAGATAGAGTGATACATAGTTCATTTTGTCCTTTTTTTTTTCGAAATTTTAGAGCCGTGACTATTAAAATTCTAAAATATGAGTTACATAATAATTAATTTTTTGTTGTTTAAGGTGATTGTTTAATAGCAAAGTTAACTTTTAATGATAATTTAATGGGTATTATGAGTGTCAAAATAGTTCATAACATGTGAAAATGATTCATATAACACATAAAACTAATGAGTTAGAATTAAAATTTAGTGGATTTATATCATAAATAGATTAATTCATTTATAACACAATTATAACTCATTTAATTTCACGTGTCGCATTGAACCATGTCATCTCGACATAATCTAGTTATAATTTATATAATTTATTACGATGATAAAATTAAAATATGATCATTGAAATATAATATATAAATATATTGTGTATATATTTTATGTATTTAAAAAATTTAAATAATATTTATTTAAAATTTTTATATATTTTAGTTATTTATATGAATATTTGAATCTTAATGTTATATTAGCCTTTATTTAAATTTTTATTGATTTTTTACTTTGAACCTTGAAAAATATATTATTATGGATAATATTTTAATTTATTTGAATAAAAATAGAATATTTTTTAAATTACAAATTTATATAAATTAAATAAAATCATATTAAACCCAATAAAATAAATGGATTACATAAAATCAATTAAGTAAATAGATTACACAAAACATAGTCCACTTTCTTTTTTTAGAATATAATTAATTTACTATTTACATATTATATCCCCATTTAATGCATTGTTATAAAAATCTATAAACATCAAATATTTAATATATTTATTAAAAAAATAAACAAAATTGATTTTTGATGGGTAAACTTCAATAGATGAAAATTATTTTACGCGTATTTTCAAAATGAATTTTTTCTAATAAAAATTTGAAATTTTGATTTGTTAAATTCATTTATTTGATTTATATTAGCCAATTTTATAATATTAATTGTCTTTAATTTTATATTAAAAAATTAATAATTTCAAAAATATTTATTACTATTTTTTTTAATGTGAATATAGAGATATATTTGGAAAGATATATAAAATCAATCATTGTAACTATATTACCTATATTTTCTTAATATGAATAAAAAAAATAGATTAAAAATTTGAAACAGAGAATATTAAAATTAAAATATCCTATTTTATATCACTTAAACAGATTAACACAACAAGAATTAAGTCATCTTGGCACCCTTAATAAGTATAATGGTGATTTAATAGCCATTAATCTGCCAACCTTTCCTATCTTTTCTGCTCTGCTATGAATAGGAGCGTTTTTTCCAATTTAAATATACACTGCATACTTTTCTACATTTTTTCGTGCTACATAATTCAAATCATTCTAGGCAATTATCGTTAGTACACATTTCATGCATGCCTGCTCCATTATATCCTAAAAAATGGATGCATGTTGATTGTTCTCTAATACCATTGACAGTAAGTGTGATTCTATTTTAAAAACATTATATACATAACACACGAGTTTCCGACTTCCTTTTTGCAATTTATTCTGGGCTCTTCACTGTTTCTGTCCCTTATCTTTTCAGTTTTTATGTACTATTATAATTATTCTAATTACTTAAATTTATTTCAGTTTCCGTCTGAACTTGCATACATTATCCTACTAACAACCACATATTTTTCAGGGATAGTGAAAATCAATGGAGCTAGAAGATTTTGCTACATGAAGAATATCCTTCATTAGCAAGTGATTAGGGAATAACAATCTCTTTGCTGTGTGAAGTCGCTAAACAAAGACTCAGAAGTATTAGTTTCCACTCAAACTAGTAAAACCATAGTCCCAGCCTATGCTGAATCCAAAAGAATCCAAATAACAATGCCAACGCCTCACCCGCAATTACATCCACTGCCTCTGGCCACCTTTAATTAGAGAATTGAAATAACACCCACCCCACAGCCAAATCAAAGATTTTTTTTAAAAAAAAAAAAGAAAGAAAGAAAGAAAGAGGACTACTTGGCCAAACAAATAATTTCGCCATGCAAATTGGTAAATTTCAAAGCGAACTGAAAGTAGGAAATCCCAAGAAAGTTACTCAACATATATACACAAATGAACAGTAATACAGGCTTATAAAAACACACACATTCAAGTCTTTTATTCACAACACACCAAACAAACTCAACTTTTCCATTCAAATATTTCTGCATATAGACATTACTCAGTTTTCTGACTCTGAAGTTTCTTCTCCCCCGTTTCTTCTTCACTGGCACCGGTAGAAAACGCGCTCGTACCTTCTGAACCAAATGATTAGAAAAGATTCATAAAATTAGTAAATTCATTAGAACATTCGAAGAGGTATTGGTTACTATTGCTTACCAGTTGTCGAAGCATCAAGTGGCCGCTGCCCCGACACAGCCCGAGTCTCTGCCCCTTTTCCAAACAATGAACCAACCATCCCTTTAACCTGATCCACCACATCACTTCCAGGAATACGAACAGAACTCGGATCCACCCTCTCCCCACAATTCTCCTCCGTACTTCCAGACCGCCCCTTCACCTCTTCTGATTCCGTCACTTTCCCTATTGGTTTATCAGTCTTCTCCTTCTCCGTCTTTTGCTTGTGCAAAGCCTCTGTAATCACTTCAGACAAGGCCTTATCTTCGTCACTAGGCCTCAACTTGTCCGCTATATAGTTCTTCACCGACACTCCTTTATCTTGCCCTTTCACCTTGTCTTCTGCTTCGTTGCGAATTCCGGGCACTTTGGATATCATAGTGCTGCCTGTCTCTGCAACTTCGCCATAAACAGGAGTGAGTTTCTCTGTCACGGTTGCTGCAAATTTGTTCCCGAATTCCATTGCTGATGCTGCCCTGCCCATTTCTTGTCCTTCATGTTCCTTAGTACTGTCTGCCTCCCCATATCCGAGCTTGGAGACTATGACATTCTTTGCGGAGATTGCTTTATCTGCGATTACTGAGGTGGCAGAGGTTATTTTTTCTGTGTAGCTGCCCTGTTTTGGCGGTTTGTTAAATGCATCGTCACGTGCAGTATCTGATACTGATTCAGGGCTATCTTGGGAAGTTATGGGTATCGGCGGAGTTGGTTCTGGAGAGAATTGGTCATGGCTTCCAATTGGAAAGATGGACAGATCATGCGTTTTGGTTCTTGGTTTTGGTTCATTGGATATGTGCATTTTGTCGAAAGAGCGAAAAATGAAAGCAGCTCCTGCTTCTTCACCACCTGCAATGTATCATTAATTAAGCATATCAATTAGCCAAAAAAACCACCAATTATTTGAGAAAATTAAGGCAAGATTAGACTAAATTACCTGTACCCGTTGGATCGATTTCTTTTGTCTGATAATTGGAGGCCTCAGGTCTGTCTTTTGGGGTATGAGGATCCTCCTCCAATCCTAATGTTCCTACTAAATGAACTTCCGGTTGACCTCGAATGGCCTCCTGTTCTCGAGCGAAACTTCCAATTGGATCATAACTTCTTGTTTGTTCTACAATCCTAGGAGTACCGGATGCAAGCGTATTTACTAGAGCATGTGGCACTTCCCTAGTGCTATGCGTCTTCCCTACTGCAGCTTTAAGTCCTTTATCTTCTTCTTGGCCAGGAACAAAGATCTTAGTTGTATCAGCCGCTTTGGCTCGAGTCTCTCCTGAAGAATCCTTTTTCTCGGCTGATGACCTTCCATCGTAAGTCCCTGAATTACCTGAAACTCCTAGTTGTGTGCCTCTATCAAGGGCAGACTCGAACACTACACATCATTTTACGATCCAATTGAATATTCCAATTAAATTAAAATTGCAAATTAATATCATTTATTCTTTTATCCAACTAAAAAAATGAAAGCGGAAATCTAAATGTCATATGACGGGGCACACTTAATTACTTTAATAACTAATTAGTACAATAATGACACTATAGTCTTGAAGCTACACACACACACACACACCTGATCCTCCACCATGAATTTCAGGTTCATCAACCATTTCTTCATCCTCATCAGCATCTTCTTCCTCGTCCAGGTCATGATCATGAGAGACATGTTCTTCACGGTGTAAATGATCCTGGTCATGGTTGTGACTATGAATTAGAGTGTCCTTTATTTTCTTCGCCTTGGCCTTCACCTTATTCGGAACCGACTTCTTCTCATGGTGATGCTCATCTTCACCTTCTTCCATGCGCCAAATTTAAAAGAAACATCATATAAAGCAGTACTTCTCATTTAAAAGTTTTAATATAGCTTACCAAAAAAAAAAAAAAAAAAACAAGGAGAAATTAAGATACATGATTTATCCTTACCAGTGCGCAGTTCAGCATCACGGGGTTCTTGCCTGTAGTGGCCATGTGGGCGCTCCATTTGTGAATCCATATTACAATAATGTCAAAAAGCTAGAGACAAGACACTAATACTTTGACGTTACTCGCAGACAGAGCAGTAAAGCCCTTCGAAAATTTCGAATTTTATAGAAGCGCTGTGTTGCGACCTTTGCATGGCGATACCGGTGGCTCTCCAGGACAAAAACACGTTCCTGAGAAGACACGACTCCAGTTCCTGACACGTAATTGAAGCTGCAAGTACACGCGGAGCTAATGCCATGGTGGCTTTGGATAATCTTTATCGAAGATGTGGAAATGGCTTTTAGTGTGCTTTTCATCCATTATAGGGTGTGCGTCTGGACTTGGTACCGGCATACTTACATTAAAATGGATTAATGTGCATGCTTGTATTATGGTGAGATTGTGGCCGTCGATATGTATATATATGGAGAGAGAGAGAGAGAGAGGGATTATAATCTGCTGCTTCAAAACGTAGAAAAATCGCTTGATGCAAAAAAAGTTCCACAGACGCCGTTGCCGGGGATCGAACCCGGGTCACCCGCGTGACAGGCGGGAATACTCACCACTATACTACAACGACTTGATGATATGTGTGCTTTCAGTTTATTTAAATTGAAAAATTGAGCCATAGATTTTTCACGTAACAATTTGTGCAAGACAATTGCTTTAAAACGTACTATACTCTTTCATAGTCCTCTAATTCATTTAAAAAGAATATGTGGACTATGAACGGGAGAATTTTTTAACTTGTACTTATAGCCTACGTGGCATTGCTTGCTAAACTTTGAATATTTCTAATAACAAACTTCTGTAAGTAATAATATTAAAAAATAAATAATATTTTTTTATTTGAAAAATGTTAATTTTGGTGCAGTAAGATGACTCTCCTTCTATCATTAACTATTTTAACTAATTATTAAGGTCTTATTTGAAAACTCAAATTTTAAAAGAATAATACTTCTCTTATTTTGGAAAGTTGGTATTTAAGAGAAGTTAAATATTTTTTTTAAAAAATAATCTAATAAGAAAAATCAAATTAAGTAAAAATTTTATAAAATTTTAAGAAAATTATCTAATAAGAAAATCAAATTAAGTAAAAATTTTATAAAAATTATTCTATTTCAAAATTTAAATAAAATTTCTCTATTAACTCTATAACTTAAATGAGCATTATATTTATTTTAAAAAGTCAACGTATTAATAAAATAAACTAAAGTAGTTTTAATTTAATTTAAATAATAAAATTTTATCACCGATTTTTTTTTTTTTTTACTTTTCTTGAATGAATTGTTTTAAATAGGACCTAAGATATTATATGATAAATCAGAAAATGGTATTCCATCATCTATTTTTTTTCAATAAAGGGGAGAAGAATGTTAAAGTTTGAAATCATACGTTTGTATTTAAGAGGTAAGTTTGAAGATAATATCAAAGATCAAAACTTTTTGCAATTTCCTAAACTAGAAGGAATTGAACCCAAAGGCGAATTTTCATCAACAACTCAAGACTTGCATAATTCTCAACCCCATCATCAGAAGTGGACCCACTCAACAAATTAAAGAAAAGTATAAAAATTTGCAAATCCAAAAAAATGATGAAAAATTACAGGAATTGCAAGCCTAAAAAAGAACGAAAAAAATGTAAGAATTTGGATGGAATTAGTATAGTCCCATGAAAATTGTCCCAACGCTCTTTAGGTTTCTTCTTTTCCTGTTCTTTTAGGGCTATGAATCGATTTAGCATAGATTGAGCCTTCTCCTCGTTACAAGCCATGTTTGCTTTTGGGTTTACTATAATGGAAAATTCTTAGAGATCACAACTGCATAATCTCAATTCTCAGGCGTCACTTTGCAGTGCAATAATTATCAAATTCAATTTTCAATGTCGTAGTATAGCTCGCCATTTGTG
>CATIWR010251136.1:0-22433 GCA_949677035.1 Omphalea diandra
TAAAAAATACAGTAAAATTAATAAATTTATTAAAATATAAAAATTTCATTATATTTTAAATAAAAATATCAAAAATAAATTTGAATTTAAATTTAATTAAATAGCCTAAATATTTTTTGAAATAATTTTTTTTCTTTTTCATTTTAATTATTCTACTTTTTACATATTTAATAGTAAAGTTTTTTTTTTCTTTATATTAACATTGGATCAATTGGGTTGAGTCACGTGTTGACTCATTCAAGTCAATTTTATCCGATCCGTTAGCTTAGCTCTTACCCGATCTAATCTGACCCAAAAATTTTTGGATAGTTTTGAGTTTGAATTATTTTAGATTTGTCCCAAGTCAAGGTCAAATTTGAATCGCCTTTTTTATTTGAGTCTGATTTTTCAGATATAGTAAAAAAATGCCACCTCTAGAACAAACTATGGACGCAAATTTGTCTTTTCCCAATTAAAAGGCGGAAACTAGTATTGATGTTTAACAATATATATATATATATATATATATATATATATGTACCTTTGAAGGACTAATTAAAGTTTTGTATTTTTTTAGCTTAGAGATGTAATCTCATGTTCGGTATAATGTAATTATTTATAATATAATTAACATAATGTAATTTAATTATTATTATAATATTATATTCAATTAAATATAAAATTGATATAATAAAATGAAATGTTAATTTTACATTCTATTTATTTGAATTATTGATGATAAGATGATGGTACTTTGACAACGGCAAAGATCAATGATGATTAAATAGTGATGATGGTGATAATATAATTAGTCTACAATCTTAAGAGCAGTGAGTAGAGGTGGCAAAACGAGTTGCATTGGGTCATTTTGGATAGAGTCAGGTTTGGGTCGTCTAGGTTTCGAACTGATTTGGATCACTCATCGGGTCTTGCATGTAGAAAAGGATTTTAGGTCGGCTTCAGATTTACTCTTAAAGTTGGATATTTTGGGTGGGGCCAATTGTTATTTAATTTTTAAATATGTATTTGAATTTTTTTTTATCATTAATGCAATATTTTCTCACAATTTGTTAAGAAAAAATAATAATTTTCTCTCAAAAATTATTTTGAGTCAAATTTCATATAAAACAAAACTTGATTAAAAAATTTATTTTTATTTAAGTACTTTATAAATTAAATATAATTTATTTTTGAAGTAAATCACTATATATAATAAAAACAAGCAATTAAATTAAGTTCATATAGAATTATATTCGAGTCATATATTAAAATTTAAACTAATTTACAAACAAACATATAAGGTTTAATGGTAACAAATCACTAATTACAAAAAAATTTATGTATTATAATTTATGTGATAAAATTAATTTTGTCTTAATATGTGAGTTTATCATGATAAAAATCAAATTTATCGCAATTATTATAAAAATAAATAAACTTGTAGTAAATTTCTTTTATATATTAAATCATTTAAAATTTTAGTTTAATGACCTAAAAAATTTAAATGTTTATGTAACTTTCAATAGTATCCAAAGTTTCAAATTAAGTCAATTACACTCTAATTTTATAAATTGATTTTAATTATAGCTCAAGTTAAAATTAAAAATTAGTAAAGTTCATATTTAGACTCCATTGACGCTTATCTTTTTTCAATTAGTTCAATCAAACCTAAAATTAAGTTTAGAGTTTAATTAATATGATACATTTATTTTTATTCAATTTTATTTTATTTTTAATTAATTAAATTTATTATGTACTTTTGTATGATGAATTATAATGTTATATTTAAATTAAAAATTTTAAAATTTAAATTTATAATTCATAAAATCTTTCAATCTCTCATTTTTTTAAGAAAATTCTCAATCTTCTTAAATTTTAATTTTTATATTTAAATAATAAAATTTTAAACTATTTAGTACAAAAAATTTTAAAAAATATTTAAAAAATCAATTACATGGGATTAATTATGATGATACTTTATTCTTATTCAATTTATCTCATTTTTGTTTAATTAAATTTATTATGTACTATTATATGATGAATTCTTCTAATTTCAAATTTATATTTAAAAAAATTAAAATTTCAATTTATAATTTATAAAATTTCTCAATGTCTCATTTAAAAAAATTTATCTCAATCTCTCTTTAAAAAATATAAACTATTTTAAATAAAAACTTTTAAAAAATTTACATTAGCTCACTTAAGATGATATTTTATTTTGTATTCAATTTAATCCTTTTTTTGCTTAATTAAATTTATTATATGTACTTTTACATAAAGAAATTTAATTTTATATTTAAATCTATAAAATTTTAAAAGGTAAATTTTATAATTCATAAAATCTCTCAATATCTCATTTAAAAAAAAAAATTTCTCAAGCTCTCCTTAAAAAAATTAAATTTGTATATTTCAAATAATAAATTACTTAAATAATTCAAAATAGAAATTTTAAGAAATATTTAAAAACTAATTACATGAGCGTACTTAAAATGATACTTTTATTTTTTTATTCAATTTGGTATCATTTTTATTTAATCAAATTGATTATTTCCTTTTATAGGATAATTTTGTGGTTAAATTTAAAAATTTTTAAAATTTTAAAATTTAAATTTATAAATTATAAATCTCTAAATCTCTCATTTGAAAAAATTTCTTTCATTTAAAAAATTTCTTTCAATCTCTCACTAAAAATTAATTTATATATTGTAAATAATAAATTATTTAAATCATTTAAAATAAAATTTCTATGAAATATTTAAAAAAATTAATTACATGATATGAATCTAAACATTCTCAAAAAATGTATCCTTGAAATAAAATTTAAGGATTTTATTAGTTTATGATTTAAATATATAAAATAAAATTTTATAATTAAAAACGTGAAATTAATGTAAAATTAATTATTTATCAACTAAAATAAAAATAAAATTTTAATATTTTTATGAAAAATTTTTTTAATTGAATAAAATAAAAATATTATTTTAGTAAAATTTAAACTAAATTTTGAGTCTAATTGAACTAATTGAAAAAATATAAGGGTGAATTGAGATTAACTATATACTTTGCAAAATAGTGATTTTGAATTGGGATATAATTAAAAAATCAATTCATCAAATTAAGGCATATTGACTCAATTAAAAACTTTGGATACAATTAAAATTTTGTTAAAAGGTTTGAGTATTTTCAGTCATTAAACCCAAAAATTTTAATGCCAAAATTTGTATTATAGTAATGTGCATTGAAGATAAATTATGTTATAAACTCTTTTATCATAATATTTTATCACAATATATTGGTGCCAAATTTCTATTGCCCACCAAATTAGATATAAGAAGTAATATTGTCATAATAATATTTTTTAATTATGCTAAATAATTTTACAAAACTGATAAAATTATTTTATCACAATAAATAACTTTTAATCTTACTAAATAACTTGTTATTATAAATAAGAAATTGTAATTGAGACACATGACAAGACACAGTAAAATTAGTAAATTTTTTAAAAATATAAAATATTAACATGTTTCAAAAATAAAATGAATTCGAATTTGAATTTAATTAAATATTTTAAATATTTTTTAAAATAAATTTATTTTTTATTTTAATTATTTTATTTTATATATATAGCCATAAAAGTTATTTTTTCTATTGTCATTGAGTCAATTGGGTCAAGTCACAGGTTGACTCATTCGGATCAAGTTTGACCTGACTCTAAAATTTTTAGATAATTTTGGGTTGGCATCGGATTGGGATCAAATTCAATGAATCAAAAATTGGCACATCCAGTGACCAAAGGAAATGTGATGGTAACGATGATATTGATAAAGAGCAACAAAGAAGTGATGATAAAAATAAATTAAAATAAGTAATGTATTTATGATTATATATTGTTATATAAACTAAGATAATATCAATCATATAATGCAATTATCATTAGATTACAATAATTTTTTTATGTAGCTAAAAAAGGTAATCAAAGATGTAATATAACTACAATTACAAGTAATTAAAAAAAACAAACATCACCACTCAAATTTCACCAAGGCAATAATCCACTAAAAAGAAATTATCAATAAAAATTTCACATACATCTCTAATATACAGTGATAAATGCACGTACATGTATAGTCTAATAGGTAAAGTGCATCATGTGAAAAGTGGGGGTCTCGGATTTGATTCTCTTCATCCATCTTTGTGGTGGAAGTTATTGAAAAGGGAGGGTTACCTTTTGTTGTGGAGCCCATAATGTTATTAGGTCTATCAAACATATATATATATATATATATATATATATATATATATATATATATATATATAAAGTGATAAATAAAAGGTTAAATTTGAGGATATTGTTAGCAATAATATCTGCTTCAAGAATATATTTTTTGGGGTCTTTTGAGTTTTGACGTATTATTTAGCTAGAATGTTAGTTCTATCTACCATTATATGATAAGCACGTTATTATTTGTTTCATCATAAGGAGATGAAGCAACATTAATAATGGTGAAAGAAGAGATCTGATCAATGAGACAATGTTAGCAAGGTAATGTAATGAGTATATTGATAAACTCATGCGTGCCATAAAAGGCTATGATTATGCCATCCCATTAGTCTTAACCGTAAAAGTTGAACCAAAGGAAGAAAAACAAATCCCTGACCTCTAACCAATTGGAAGAAGATGACAAAAATAAATAATTATGTGTTATTTCCCATGCAAAGCAGCTTCGACATGACTTCACCATTTCCATGTTTTTTTTAGTGAGTTTATGCACGTGGTGAGTCCAAACTAGGGCAAGTTACCCTTCTTTCTTCTTCCCTTTGCTTTGGTGCAAGAGAGAGCAAATGTGAAGAATTATTCTATGTAATGTAGGTCATCAATACAAACAAAAAGTAGTTATGTCCATTTCTTTAAGGAGATCTAGAAGAAGGTAATTAATTAAATTAAATATTAATAGAATCATTTGAAGGATTTCTTTTCGATTTTCTCTATGGAATATTAGCATTTGACTAAGTCGGGATGATAAACTTGTCATTATTATCTCCCCTATTCTGGGAGGCAAATTATTTAATAAATATTTTATTGGCCAATAAAAGAATTCTTCGTATGAAAATGCATAGTTTGAAAACCAACCATAGCTATAGAGAAATAATAAAGGTATGAGAGAAAACTTGGTGATAATGTTCGGCCAAACCAATCAAGATTTCCATGATCTTTAAGCTATTTATTAATTGTAATGAAATCATCTGCTTAAATCTTCTTGGTCAACTAATGGCAAACAATGACAACACATGGTCTAGAAGACTATCACTAATCATTAATTGCTTCAAATTAATATTACAATGCTATAAATATTGGGTTATCAATAGAGAATCTAGGGTTTTAATTTTGAGTTTGAATATTTAGAATGAATTAATTTGTCATATTTTTTTAAAGGATTCAGATCATTTCGATTTGTAGGTGACTTAGATTGAATTATCTCATTAGATTAAGTACAGAATAAAATTCACATCATTTTTAAAATTTAGATCAAGTTAGATCAAATGCAAATCGATTTAAGTTGAGTCAGTTCATATTAACCTATAAATCACATTACAAGCAAATTAAATCGATCAATTTTTAAATCATTTTGAGTTTGAATCTATTTATATTTTCTTTTAAATCAGATAAAATTTGAGTCACTTTTTCAAATGAGTTTATATTAAATAAAAAGTTATCATCTTTAATTATAAAAGATTAAAAGATAAAGAGAAGTAGGCAAAAATAAATAAACTGCTGCATATGAATTCAGTATTTGCAATAATGTCTTTAACTCTATTAAATTGAGCTATGAAAAGGTGACCTTGCCCAAATTGTTTCGAAAATAATCTATCATAATTATATAACTAATGAAGGGAGGGATTAATTATATGTTTATTACTCACATTTTCATAACAAGTGCAGAATGTGAAAATCGGTTTTTTTTTTTAATTATATATGTTGGCGCACATAAAAAACTACATGTGTTAGAAAATTAGTGCATAAGTTGATCCAGACAACAACTGACCTTATTAGCAAAACCAGTAATTAATTAGCATTTGATGGTGGCAAATTCCCTTATAAAAACCAAATAGTAAGGTGAAAATCTAGGGTTTGCAGCCAAGCAACATGTGGGAATAGTAGTATAACTTAATTACGTGAATATTTTAAGAAATCCCAAATAGCAATTAGTAGATCAAATTAACCCAAATAATACTGATAAACATATCATGATTATTGATTATTTACATTTAAAAAAAGACTAATGGTTATTTATATACATGGAGATAACTGTTCATCCGTGGGTGATAAATGTAGATTGGATTCTATAATTTCTTAGAGCCAGGTAACGAAGGTATATAATTATTTGTGACTTAGCTATGAAATAAATGACCATAAAAAACCAGGTCTTGTCATGTGCAGTGCAGGGCCATTTATTTGAGCTGCGTTAAAATTATAGTTCCTATTAACAATCCCGGCGAATTAAATTATTTATTAAATATCTCTTTCTTGTCATTTTAGAAATTTCTTAATTTTCAATCTATCTATTTTTCCAAAAATTATAAAGGTATCAATTATTTTTTTTAATTTTGCCTTTATTTCTTATGAAAAAGTTAATTAATAAAGTGATATTTTGAGTATTTCAATAAAGAGTAAATTTAGTTATTCTTTCAAAAAAAAAGAGTTAATTTTGTTATAACTAGTAATTTTTTATAATTAAAATTATTCAATTGATTTTTTATCATTATTTAATTACTTTCAATACAATTTTTTTATAAAAAAAAAAAAAAAAGGAAAGAAAGTAGGGAGAATAAAATATAGTGTGTTGGGCTCCAATATTTTTGGCAACATGGTGCAGCAGATTCTTAGAGCAATTTAATCCGCACGAATGGGGCACCAAAGCCAAATTTGGCAGAATGTGCAACGTTGGCAAAATATATACAGGACAGCCACGCACATCACAGCTAATGAAGAAGACATTCAAGCAAGTACTATTCTGTCTGCTGTAGGCTTATTATAGCTATGATTAATTTAGTTGATTAACGCTAATTAATTAGGTGAGTGAAATAAACCCAACATTTCCGTTTGGGTGGCAATTCTTGCTGTGTTGTTAGGCATCCCTCTCTACCACCCTATAAGACACATACACAGAAAGACAAATAAATGGATATGAACAACAACTGATATTATGTCGAGTGTTTTGATGGATAGAAGAATTCCACATTTATATGTCTGTATTAATTATACGTATGTGTGTATATTAAATTGGGAATGTAGGATAATGGCAGCCTACCCTAAAACTAGAAGAGTGATCTTAGGAAGGTGTACGAGTAGAAAGCTGTTGCATTTCCCTAAAAGAATAAATCAAGAGAAAGTTAAATTCTATTTTCATCATTTATTTTTAAAATGATTGGCTTAGAAGCTTAGTGGATTTTTAGTCTCGGGTTGAGTAGGATGGAATTGAGTTAATTTCTTTTTTTTATATAAAATAATATAATTCATTCAATTGAATAGTCTACGGTATTTATAATCTAAAGTATTAAAATTATTATTAAACCTAATACAATAATTTAAATAATTCAATTTAGTATTTAGAATCCCTTTTACATGGCTCAAAATTGTGTTGATGTCGTAATCTTGTTCTTAATGGAGTTTCTCAATAAATTTATCGTATAATCTTCAACAATCATAATCATAACACAAAATATATCAATACTATTCTAAAATTAATAAATACCATTTTCATCCCAAAAATGTAAAGTAATATCCATACAAGAGGAGAAGTTAGCCACAAAAAGAGAAAATAAGATATTCACAAAGGAGAACAAATCATTCACAAAGATAATAAAATATCCATAAAGAGTATAAAACTCTACATAATGAAAAAAAAGAAAAGTAAAAAATTAATTAATTAATAAAATGACAAATATGGATTTATTGAAAGTAGTAAAAAAAAAAAAAAAAAAACTAGCAGCAACTTCAAACTAAAACTAATAGCAAAATCCTATAGAGAAAAATTGAAAGAATGACTTTATTTTTAGATATGGATTTGTGAATTGAGTTAGTTTCAAATCATATCATTTTGAGTAAGTTTGGACCAAACCATTTCAAATTACATATAAGTCAAGTCACCTTACATTATCAATATATATGCAAAAAAAAAAAAAAAAAAAAAAGAATTTGAATTGTTTTCAGAATCAAATTAGATCACTCATTATTTTAATTTTTTAATAAAGAAAATATTGTTTTTATTTTCAAATAAGATTTAAATTTTTTATTAATTTAAATTGAGTCATTTTATTTAATTTAGTTGGAATTAAATCATTTCATATGTAGATCATTTTTTTTTTCAAATGAATTCAAATTGAATTTTTGAATCAATTAGAAACTATCATATCTCTAGTTTGAATTCAAGTTATGAACAAAAAAAACAAAAAGGCAATTCCCGTCCTTACAAAAGTTAAAGATAATTTTCTTAGTTCATTAAATTATTAATTTCGAACATTATCAGTCAATTAGTCAGGTTTTAGACCAATGTTAAAGGTGAATTTGATGGGATATGAAAAACTAACCCTTGAAACATATCAGTTAAAAATCAGGTAAAATCTTAAAAATAATCAATAATTTAAATATCTTCATCAAAAGTACAGATTTTCTATATTTTTAAACAAAAAAAATATGCCTAATTAATCAATTTTACTCACCATTACCTACTTTTGTAAGACGTGAGAGGGGATTGAAGAGCGCGAGGGAAAGTTTTTCATTTCTCTGCTCTTATATTGGAGAGGGAAAGGGAAGAGAGTTTTGAATTTTTTAGCAGATTGGCTTTGAACCAAAATACTTATATTAATCTCAATTATTTGATAAACAAAAACTAATGATTAGAATTGAGTGAGATAAATTTAATTATCACAATTATAAAATAGTAGAATGTTATAATTACATCCTAGAATTACCCTTATCTACATTTACTAACCATCTCTTGACAGTAACAATATTTGTTTTAAGATTGTGATTTGTTATCACAATTTTTTTTTCATATTTATTTTCCATTCACTTACAATGTGTAATAACATTAACAATTATATATCCAAATATAGAAGAGTGCTAAATATTTTCCCTATATTACTTTCTCTTTACATTCTTCTTTTTATAATAACATGTAACGTGATTTAAAATATAAATTTTTATTACACTCCTCATAATTACATGATTTAAAATATAAATTATTTTTATAATTAAATAATATAATAACAATATCAAACAATGTCACTATAATAACAATAAATAAAGAGAGTATATATAAAGAAAATATCTAGCGCTCCTCTCAAATACGAAAGAGAAACAATGGCACTGCTCAGTCGGACTCGCATTCACACCATGAATGTGCTTACAACTCATGTAATGCGGAGGCATTAAGATAATTATTGAAATGAGGCCGGCTCCGCGATCTTATCAATAACAAATATAGCACAGAATCTGTTAGGATTGAATTGAACCGAGTCTGATAGCATGAGCATGGAGCAAAATACGTTCTTCTTCGAATGCCTCTTATCGCCCTCTGCATGCACTGACAATCCTTAACAAGCAAAACAATTTGGATTAATCTGTGATTACGAGTAACATCCTTCTGAACATTAAAATGGCTTCCCCTCCACTCCTATTTTGCAAACATCCTTTAGTAATTGAATTCGTCTAAATTCTTGCTTATCCTCACTATGCACTTCAGACAAAATAGCTTCGTCCTAAAATTCGGCAAATAGATTTGTCCACAAATGAGTGTAGACTGGAGTAACAGAGAGGAGGTTCTAGTCCTCTATTCTCAAGATAATAACATAAATGCTTCTTTTAACATTAGCTCATAAAAATCATAAGCTTAAGAGTACATATGCTGCAACCAAGCAGTTAAGAATCATAAAGTCACAAGACTATTGGAACAAAGATCATAAAATTGGTGGAGAGGGTAAAAGAGAGGTTACAAGGTAAGAATGTCACGATCTCATGTAGAAATGGTACAAGTGATGCGTCCAAAATGCAGAAGCTTCCACCAAAAGCCAGCCATTCATCTTTCAAGTTCAAAATCTTCAGTTATTCACAGATGAAATCGTGTTCTAGAGCCACAAACAGCCGATATCATTCTTTTTCCTGAGTCCAGATCCTCACAGTCTTGTCATTGCCAAGACCACCAGATGCAATCATGTTTTGGGTGGGGTGACATGCTACTGATATAACAGTGTCAGTGTGACCTTCCAATTTTTGAACTACTTTTCTGGACTGAAGTTCCCACAAGTATACACAATTATCCTCGGAACCACTGACAATGTACTTCCCATTTGTTATAGAAAAGGTGGATGAAATGCAGAATTTTGAATTCAAATGTCCAGTGTATGTCTTCAGAACTTTGCCTGTTGAGAAATTCCAAAGCCTCTGTAGATAAAAAATAAAAGTTGAGATCAGGACATCAAATGAGAACTGAAAACAATTAAAGAAGAAACTGATAAACATACATAAACCAAATGCAATGAACTATCAAAAAAAAAAAACAAACTGTGGGGGGGTTATTGTCACTCGTATATGAAAATATTCAAACAACAGGAATTAGCTTGCATGTGCAAGCACAACTTGAGCAAATAGGTATTCCATTCTAATAAAAACATCCAAGAACCAAAGCGTATTCCATCCGATAAATTATCCATAGAAAACCCTTCAAGTGCCAGGTAAGAGCCCAACAAATGGACCACTGAGAACATATAATAATGCAAGTTGCTAAGTTGCACGTGAACAGAGCAAACTACAAAGTTTAAAATTAACAAAGAATAAAAACAATATAATACCCAGTTCTAAAGCCTAAAACTTGTAGACTCAACTCCATAGCACCAAGAACTAGCAGAAAAAAATGGATAGATAAGGGTGTACATCTCTAAGAGACCATAAATAAGACTCAGAAGACCATATATTGGGAACACACCACAGAAAAGTGTAAAGGCTCCGAAGGCTCCACAAACAAAATCATTATAGCAAGTTTTGTTAAAATGAAATTATATTCAAGTTCTCTGCCAAAGCCTTGAAACAGAAACAACTATACATGAGATACAAATTGATTGACTAACAAGTTCGGAAGGCCATTCCATTACATATAACACGACAGTAGACAAAATGACATGCTCGAACGCATTCCTAATAGTTAAGCAGGCTAAATATCTATCTTGAGAGGCAGGCAAGGCAACCCAAATAATGAAGCAACAATAAAATTGGTAATAAGAGATAATTAATACTTCAGAATATGTGGCCACTGGATAGTTCAAACCTAAGTTCAGAAACATCAATTTCTATGAAAAAGAAAGTATGTTTTTGTTGTATTCCATATCCTAGAGCAAAAAAATAAAAATAAAAATAAAGATTGACAATTTCACTACAAAGTTTTAGTTTAACAATCAAACCGACTTCAACCAACTAAATTCACTATGCCCAATTGGCCTTAATGAAAATATGTAACCAATCTAGCTAAAGTTCAGAAACTCCATGGTCTAAGAAAAAGAAACTTTACCTCATTAACTAACAATTGGCTCAATTTTACTACAAAATTTTAACTGACATTAAGAAACACAAGTTTCAAACAAAAAGATAGTAACTTTGTGCTCTATTACCTATATTATAGCAAAAATCATGGGCAAATTTCAGTACAGATTTTTACCTCTTTTAACTATGAAACCAACTTCTAGCAAATAAATTCAACAAAAAAGAAAAAAAGCACCAATAATTGGAGGACAGATAAAAGTAGAACAATTCCCAATCGACCTTAAATGCATGTAACACCAAGCAACCCAAAGTTTAGAAACTCCAATTCCAAAGAAAACAAATTAGCAACTTTGTGCTCTATTTCCTACATTATTATAAAAAGATTAAATCATTGGCTCAATTCCAAATATACAAAATTATATATTTTTTCTCAAAAAATGAATTTAAATATAGCCTAAATTCTGTTATTTCTTATGGGAAAAATAAGCAAAAAGTGTGAAGACTCCAATAAACGAAATTCACTGCATAAAAGTTATGATTGGCTATTTCATATGTAAGTGCAAAACGACTAAATGGTTGCCTCAATTTCACTACAACATTTTAGCTCTCTATAAAATCAACTTCTTGCAAGTAAAAATAACCATTAAAAAAAAAACCAGCAATAAAAGGGAAGGTAGATGTAGAATCATGCCTAATTAGCCTTGACAAACGAATGTAGTCACAAGCTACCTAAAGTTCATAAACTCCTAAGGGAAAGATAGCAATTTCCTGCTCTATTTCCTATGTTAGGGCAAAAAGACTAGAACATTGGCTCAATTTAACCTCAAAGTTTACCCCTTTAACAATCAACTGACTTCTAGCATGTAAAGTTCACCCACAAAAAGACAAAAGGAACCAATCACATAATTTTAGCTCTTTAACAATCAAACCAACTATTAGCATATAAATTCAACAGAGATAAATAGAACCATGCCTCATTGGCCTTAATGAATTATTGTAATCCAAACGACCTAAACTTCAAAAAACCAATTTCAAAGAAAAAGATATTAATTTTCTGCTATATTCTCAATGTTAGTGCAAAGGGACTAAATCATAGGTTAATTTCACAACAAAATTTGAGCTTGCTGACAATCAAACCAACATCTTTCAAATAAATTCACCATGCCAACCAAACCTTAATAAATACATGTACCCCATGCTACCTAAAGTTCAGAAACTCCAATTTCTAAGAAAAAGATAGCAACTTTTTAACTTGTTAACTAATGATTGGCTATATTTAGCAAATAACAAAACGTAGTATAGAAATTGAGCTCACCAATGTGTTATCCAATGTACCAACAAGAATAAACTTGCCATTAGGTGAAAACTTGACATAAGAAACAGGCGGATTCTCCTCGTCAATCAAAGTCTTCATACAATGCCCAGTTCCGGCATCCCAAATCCTGCATAAACCATCATAACTACTGGACACAATCAAAGTCCCTTCCCTATTAAAATCCACGGCTGTAACAGGATCGGAATGCGCCGGAAGCACCTTTAAGCACTTCCCGGACTTGACATCCCAAATCCTAACCGTCTCATCAAAAGAACCAGACACAATCATGTTGGACTGAGGGTTAAAGTTGACGCAGAAGACGTAGTTGGTGTGGCCAAGAAGGGTCTTAATCTGAGCCCCAGTAGTGACGTCCCAAAGGCGGAGGGTTTTGTCGTCGGAGGCGGAGACGAGGAAGCGGGAATCAGAGGAAAATGCGAGGTCGGAGACGCCATGATCATGGCCATGGAAGTGGTGGAGAAGGGTGAGAGGGGAGGAGGGAGGATTGGAGGGGGAGAGGGAATAGGTACGGAGGGTTTTGTCGGCGGAGGAGGAGGCAAGGAAGCGCCCGTCGGAGGAGAATTTGAGGGCGGAGATTGAGCTTTTGTGGGGAGTTAAGGTTTGGGTTAGATTGTAAGGTTTGAAGGATTGGATTGGGTCTGTATCTGTTGTTGACATTCTTTTGGATTGAAATCAGAAGATATTGGGGGTTTTTATCAGAGCTTCAGAGGTATGGAGATGGAGCGTTCGAGACGCTTTGCTCTGCACAGTTTGTTTGGACGGTTGGTTTATAATGGAATGACTTGATTTAGAAAAAAAATTTTGATATTTGGATTGAAGAAATTGAAATGGAATATAATGCTTTGGGTGGATTTGATAAATCATTTCAAATTCACTCAAACTAATAAAAATTGGGGTGTTTGCATGGATTTAAAAATAAAAAAATAATTTTATCCTTATTTTGGAGTTTTTGGATAAAATGTGTTGTTTTCTTTTTTTTGATTTTTTTCATTTTTTTTATTTTTATTTTAATTTAATAATAATAATAATCAAAATGATATTAATATAATAATCAAAATTTCTATAATTAAAATCTATGTCTAAAATATTTAATTATCATAAAATTAAATTCTTCATTCATAATTAAATTAATTTTTATAAAATATATAAATTAACATGATCAATTCTCTTAAATATAAATATAATATTTTCACTTAAATAAATTAATATTAAATTTATTTAAATTAAATAACAAATCAATCATAATTAATTATTTTCATGGCATGAAATATTTCTCATAAATGATTTGATTTTTCAAAATTAATAAAATTATTCTCATATAAGAATTTAATTTCTTATAATTAAATACATTAGATTAAATCAAGTCACATAATATTCTTAATTAAATAAAATTAATCATTAATTTAAGAGTATTTTTGTCAATTTTAAGTTAACATTTCATTCTCTTCCACTACAAACAAACAAAATTAATCTCAAACCATTCATTTTCATTCTTACCATCCCAAACACAAATATAATTTAACACTTTCTTTCCAAACCAAACTCATTCATTCCATTCAATTAATAAATTTTTCAACCCTTTATAAACCATCAATCCAAACAAGCTCTTAAGTACCAATCCAAAGAGAGTATAGGCACATAGGGTAATTAACAAGAGCAAACTCCTTAATCACTCCAACTAATCAATCAATATAAATAATTAATTTTGATTTTAAAGTTTATTTGGGAGAGAGTTTTTTGTACAATAAATTTAAAATTTATTTAAGAGGATAAATTATAATTTTATCTAATTAATTATTCAATAATTATATATATAATTATATTATAAAATTACTTAATAAAAATATATTAAAAATTCTAAAAAGAAATAATTGTGTAAAAATAAAGCTAAAAAATAGTATGTATATATATATTATATATTTATTATTTATTTATGTAAAATATTTATAAATGTATTTTAAATAATGTATTAAATTTTAATCATACAACACGGTAAATTGATGATTAATTAAATTTACTTGTTAAATGATGATTCTAAAGATTTAAAATTTACTTGTTAAATGATGATTCTAAAGATTTAATTGAGGTAATTGGCTCTATCAAATGTTATATCAATTTGATCTATTATTTTAAATTCAATTATCTAGTTTGATTTAAAATTTATTTTAAATTTTTAAAATTATGCAACACGTTGCATATCCACCTATACTATTTTTTTAATTAATAAAATGTTATATCTTTATTTCTAAAAAAAACTCAGTGATTAATTATAAAAATAAATTCTTTAATTGCTAGAGTAAATGAGATTGGAACACAGTAATTTCATATCCATAAAATCAGCTCTAAATTGTGTTTTTCTTTTTTTTCTTTTTTAACAGTAAATTGTGTTATTTCTTTTGTTAATAAAACATTAAAAAAATGTATGGATTTTCCTATCCATACCCTAAATATTAGGAGTGATCGAATCGGACCTATGTAGACCAAAATCAGACCAGAAATCGATTATTTTAAAAATTACAGAACTTAAGGAATTATCCTACTCACCGTTACTAAATACAGCAAGCCCACAAACTTCTCAAGGACTTGTGGGGAGCTGAAATTCCATGCACATTTGAAAACATAAACAATAGCACTTGCTTTGTATGTTTAATGTTTCATGAAGCACCCAATTTAAATGGAATGTTACCAAAACCTCAAAGACCAGAAGTCAAAACTCATACAACATGTTGGAATGGTTAAGGAAAGGATATATATCCAAATAATTACAGACTAAACCCCTGGTTTCCTCCTTTTTTTACATTCTTCAGAAAGGGGAAATAAAAGAATCACCTGCCTACTCCTATGTTACTTCATATATGTACAATTGATTGGAGGAAACAATCAAAAAATAGCACTTCAAAAAAAGATTATGACAAGTACAAGAGAGCTATACAAAATTAGAGGGGTTAGTTTTGGTGTCAGAACTAGGGATTCCACAAGAGATTTTCCCCACACTGGTAGCTAATGAAGGAACCTGTGATTGATATATATTTGGAATACTAGATCGTTCAGTGTGCTGGAAAATATGGTTTGGGGTGTGCAGGCCTGACCCCTATTCTAATGAATTGTATCCAAAGAAACCTCGGCTTGTTCCATTGTGACCCATAACTGTTCCTTTGTGCAACTCTTGGCTACTGCTCATTCCAGCATGAGAGAACCCTCACATAGGTGGTGCCTCGAAGAATTGTTCCATGTCTCCTGCATAAGAAGGATAACACAGATTAAAATAATATAGAGAAGTTCAAAAATATCTTAGTCATCTTTATTGTCATATGGTTGATGGATAAACCAACAAGAATCAAAGTCGGAATGACAGATATAATCTCACTGCTAGCAAATATTTAATAGTCAGACATAATTCTAGTTGTTGAAAAATGTCAGAGATGGGGATTGCCGGGCTAAATCAAAAAAGAGAGAAGAAAAATACAGGCAGACACACTAAGTATAATGATTACATTCATACCTTAAGCTGATGCCCAAAATCAGTACTGAGAGATGAAGGTGATGGGCAGCCTTCATTACAAGGGGAAGCCCAGGTTCTCAACTCTGGGCATGAACTCTGTAAATTTTGAGGATGCTTACCAGGTGTGCTAAACCAGGAACCTGGCATGCCACCAACCCAATGGTCGGTACCCTTGTTCAACCTCAGATATGTTGGAGGGGATTGATCATGTGAAAGCACATAATAGGAGCTATGGTGCTCTTCCCTGCAAAAAGTACGTCCAGGATCCCATGGCACCATCGAAAATGACCTTGAACCAAAGTTTTGAAACTGTTGGAAGATGCAAGATCTAGAAAACGACTGACCAATGCACGGACAATAATCCTTGGGAGTTCTGCCAGAAGCAGAATTGGAAGACTGGTTCTTATCTGAAATCACCTCATTAGGCCTCATTGTCCAATCTTCAATTATCATTCCATGTTTAGCTGCAAGGTCCAACAAGCGTTTCTCATCAAGTCCTAAACCCATGAGCAAGTTCCACAGGTTTCTTTGTGCTTCTCGTTGGTTGTAGATGATTTGATCCCTCATTGCCATTTCAAACTGCAGCTCAGTATTAGCCATTCCCTGCGTTAATTTGGAGCAAAATTTATAACAGCATACTTGCAGTTGTTAATTCTTTAAATTAAACCCTATTTGCAAAACTTCTATGTGAACTGCACAATAGGCTTAAATTCAATAGTAATCCTTACAGTTCAACGTCCTTAGGTGGAAAACCAACATTAACATAAGAAAATCATCTGGACAATAACAAACACAAAATTGGTGTGTTTTGTAAAATATTATAAAATCTTGGGTGTATCTCATGGATAATCACTTCTCCAAACTATCGTTGGGTGGCAATTACTTACTAATGATCTAATGACAACTTATACCAGCCTATGTTAGATGATGTTTACAGACAACACATCCAATTTTCACAACATTCACTTTCAAGTAACTTGATTCCTGCATAGAATTTACCCACCAGAAGCCTGTATTGACTCAGAATCCGCAAGTAGGTTTTATTGCCATCCTTACCAATGGCTTTCTCAATCATATCTTGAAGTTGGCACCGATGCTTTTCATTTGCTTCAATTTCCTACAAAGAAATAAAGTTGAAGACACAATCAAAACCAACAAGGTTATGATCCTTATGAGCCCAGTGCAAGAAGAGATTTTACCTTCTGGTAATTGACGCCAACCTCATCATTGTCCCGGATGTTATCAAGAATGACTTGCCGCCTCATTCTCAAAGCTTCTACGACTGCCCCTTCTTTTTCAATAGCCTAGGACAGGGGAAAAAAATTAAACAGAAGTATTTAAGTACTAAAATGAAATTCTTTGGTTTATTCATAAAAAAGAATGAATTTTTACAAATTAAGGAAAGCCTCTATACGATAGTTCCTTCTTGATGGCCTATGACAGAACGTATAGATGTACATTAAAGCCACTCATGAATTATCCACAAGTTCTCTTCCCATATTTTCTCCCTCATGAACCACATCCTTCGTTCAGTAAGCAAAAGGGAAGGAGAATCTATTCATGGTTCAGTTTGAAGTTCAACTGATATTTGCTCAAAGCAGACACAAAAACATCCACAGAGAAGAGAAATGTTCTACTAAGACTCTAAATTCCAACCTGCCTAGTTATTGTAGGCTCAGAATCTATTTGAAGAACTCCCAAATAAACACATTGAAAATGTCTAATTTCAAGTAAAAGCACATGTAAACCTGCTAAATAAGTCAATCACTAATTTTTGGCTCACTGTCCCTGACATAGTCATGTGATTGAATAATGCTGGCACCATCTAACCTGCTGTTTTGCAATTGCATCATCAAGATGTTGGAGGTCGATGCGGTTACGAAGATTAGTCTCCTCAAGTTCAAATAGTGCCTTTTGTAAGTTTATGCGCTCCTGAACATTTTCACTGGTTTCACGGCTTAAAATATCCAACCATGAAAGTTCATCATCCACAGCTTTTTCAGCAGGTTTGACACTTAGTTGGGATTCCTTGTCAGCTAGTTCTTTTTTCAAATGGCAAACCTCAATCTGTAAGATCAACTATGTCACCTTCTGATCAAATTGACCGACAACTGAACTAACACAAATAAAATACATTCAACAGCTTACCTGAAGACTGTCAATCATCCTCTGGTAATCTGATACATGGGTATCAATTATTCCAATGTTTTTCTGGGGAATAAAATGAGGAATTTTCATTTCAGCGAAACCAGTGATATGAGGGGAAAGGACAAAAAGAATAATGGAAAAAAAACATGCAATTGAATTATGCGTGACATACAATTAAGAACCATGTTCCCATTATGCAAAAGAAGAACGCCAATAGTATAATTTTACTTTTGCATATCTTATTAGCTGACAACCAGAAGAATGAAGAGAGCATGCTAATAGATGATCAGACATGAAGAATAAAGAAAAAGGTTAAAAAAATTTGCTTGGAAAGAAATTATGTTCATCCAAAGAGAATTGAGGTTGAATCACATATAGCAACAAATAACCTTTCCATCAGTCGTGATCTAAAGAGTTCTTCTAATTGATGACTTTTCCGGATAAATATGAGCTCACCTGTATATGTGTCTTAATTTCCTTTGCTCGGTCAGCATATTTCAAGGTATTTATGCTATGTTGATACTGACTCCTAGCAGGGGATATTGTAGCAACCATGACAGTCTGAGAATTACCACTCAGACCATCTTTGAGGATGCGTGTCAGTTTGCTGTAAAATACTGACATTAGCTATATTACCAGGAAGGACCAGGCTATATCAATTCATTACAGTGTCTTCAAGCAAACTAAAATGTCTTTTTTTTTTAAAAAAAAAAAAAAGATACCTATTTCTGTAAGGAACATAAGCAAGACCCTTCTTTTGTTGTTTCCCCAACGCATTGATACAGTTTGCTAAAGCAAGAAGGGAACGGTTAATATTAGCTCCATCTCTTAGTTTTCGACCTCCACTATTTGTTTCATTAGCTCTTTCACTGCCAGCAAGATCCACGAGTGCAAGTTTGCCTCGCAAGACTTGATTTCTATACTTGTTTCTTTGCTTTCTTTTCACAGTTATCTCTAAAACAGCATGTGATCTGGTTAGAAATAATTTGTCTTAGGAAAAGGTGACACAGTAGGAAAAGCATGAAATGTAAATAGTTTTTCAATGCTGAAACCTGAAACAGTGGTTACAGTACTGATAGACAACTGCAGCTGCAGCAGTTGAGCAAATCTTCCTCAGAATTTCATGGCACATTCTCTGATCTTTAATGATTAATTTTCAAATCTTAGCTCTTGTTATTGATTACTTTTTACAATTTACATTTAGGAAGAAATCATAAAGAAGGTACAAAATCAAACATTTCACATTGTTAGATCCTAATTGAATATAGTCATTAAATGGCAGTTTTCAATGCAATGAAATTATAGTCGCAGGTACTTCCAGGTCCAGCATATTGTCAAAATTTTAATTCATGACAATAAATGCAAGATTGAAAAGGATAATGACAAACCGAGATGATGTTGCATTAGCCTCTGTACTCTCCATCTTCCGTCTACTATTCCCTAAGTTCAATAGTTCAAGAATCTTATCAGCTGAATGGACCTGAGATAACAGTAAATATAATTAGGGACTGATAAGCATCCTGACCATAGTGCATATATGGAAATGTACAACAGCAAGAGGCTAAAACTAATAAATTATTATACATAATTAATAAAACACTAGTATTTTAGTTTAGCAAATAAATAAATATCTAAACAGCATACTTAAGAATGATGCACAAGCAGTTAATTAAACCAATATGATACTCTAAGATCTAGCATGAATTACTACAACATGTGACAAAAGAGTGACTTATCATTTGATGTCACCAAACATGCTGATAAACTCGTTGAAACTCTCCATCATCATGACAATCACACATATAAATACATTGTTGATATTTACATACATAATTATGATGATTATTTATGGCAAATAAGTAGTGGAATCTAAAGGTATTTAAGCATACAATTAGCATCTAAGATGTGAAACTTGAAAGAAATAAGAAGGTGAAGAAGAAGAAGTAGAAGCACAAGCAGAAGAAAATAGTAGCAAGAAGCAAAAAAAAAATGTGATGATTCTAACCATTTAAAATCATCAAATCCTACTTATTTTATGTTAGAAAATGCAGTTTGAATAAAAGTATGGTTTCTGAGGATGCAATACATTTTGAAAATTATTCAACACACAAAATCACGAAATCATTCAAGTTAATTTGGAATTTGAATAATTAATATCAGTTATAATCTAGAGCACAAAAACCACCTCATATTTGTAACACAATAACATTATAGTGAACTTAGTGAAGAGGCTTATTAGTACAGTTATCAAACATAGGGCTTTTGCATGACAAAAAACATTTAGATGACACATCTTTAAGACAATGATTCCAATTGAACTAGAAAAGAATGAACCTTGATACATCTCAACCCAACAACAATTATTCCTAGCTCTGGATCCTCTCGAAGTTCCAAATGACCTGATGATTTCTCAAGCAAATCATAGATGACCTAAATTTGTAAAAGTTAAGAAGTTAAAAACTTGACGATAAAGACACAATCACCATCTATAAACTCTTTTAATTAGAAAGGGCACCCACCTCATTGTAAACTTCAAGGTAGGAACAAGAAACTTCAAATTCATCAGAGCTCTTATTCTTTTTTATAAGATCAAAAATCGTATGCAAACTGAGAACCATTAGTCCAGGATCATCTTGGCTCCCAACCATTGTATACGTCTTACCACTGGAAAAAATAATAACAATAAAAAAAAATGAAAAAGAAGTGAGATTAGATTGCATAAAACATTTGAAATGAAGCAGAAGTTTAAACATGGAGATGCAACAGAATGGTCTATCTCAAAAGATTGTAAAATAAAGGCATTGCAGCATTTACAATGTCAAAACATTGAGCCCCTTCAAAAACTTGTCACAATTAAACCCAAAATTTGGAGATATCATATTTTCTTTCACTTCTTATTTGAGAAGATCAAGGACACAGATATAGAGACGTCAAAATATCAACTAACATGTAACATCTTAAGGCTGTCCTCATTGAGGACAATAAATCTTGTTCCAGAGGTTCACACATTGAAGAAAAATAAATATAACCACATTGAAATTAATTAACATCTTAAAATTATTACTTGTGTAAAGGAAAGGTGGAATGTTAATGGAAAATGCAAAAGCAGCAGTAATTTAAAAGCAAGTTTCTTGAACACCTTCCAGTCGAACCATAGGCAAAGACAGTAGCATTTAGACCTTGAACAACGCCAGCGACTATAGAAGATATACTTCTCTTGTAGACATCCTAAAAACACAAAAGTCAAACAATCCCACAGCACCATCCACGTCAATTACAAATTTTTTATTACATTATGCACTTCAAAAAAAAAAAAAAACAATAGTGCCATTTCCTATAATCAAAATTTCCATCCAATGAAACAAATATTATTTACCAAATTAGTAGAATTAGGACCAAATGCATGATCAAAACAGTATTTCTTCTCCTTAGTTCTATTCTGTATCCGATCAAGATAATCCTTTGACAGATCAGGATCCAATACAATCACCTCCTACCCACAAAAAATTTTTAAAAATCACAATTAATTTTATAAACATAACAACAGAACTTCAAAACAGAAAACTAAACCAAATATATATATATATATATATAGACAGACCTTATTATCCCTAACACGAACAATATCTCGACCTTTTTCTCTATCAGCTAACGGTCTACACTTAACAGCAACCTATAACCAAGAAAGAGCAAATTAACTAGTCAAAGATTAAAACCTTTTTGTTAATTACTGAAGATTAATACTATAATTAGGACTAACCGTTAGGGTTGTGGTCCTCTTGGTGGCTGGAGCTCTAATGCTAGGCATTTTTCAACACGCGGGGGGGGGGGGGGGGGGGGGGGGGGGGGGGGGGGGGGGGGGGGGGGGGGGGGGGGGGGGGGGGGGGGGGGGGGGGGGGGGGGGGGGGGGGGGGGGGGGGGGGGGGGGGGGG
>CATIWR010251138.1:0-11222 GCA_949677035.1 Omphalea diandra
TCCCAAATCATATGTTACATGAATCACATGAATATCCTGGGAGCAATGTTTGCCTTGCTCGGTCACGACAAAAACAAAGCTATTGCATTTGTACTTGCATAGTCAATTGTTATACTTGCAATGTATCTTGATGATATTTGATTATGGATTATGCCATAAGAATTTGATTATTGTTTGTATTCACTGAGTCGTGACTCACCAAATCGCAATTATTTTTTAGATACTGAAGTATAGACTTTGGACACTTTGGTACATAAAGTCTTGCATAAAGACACATGGAACACAGGTCGTCGGCTGAATTCCAACTCTCTCTTCTTACGAAATGTACATACATTTGATAGGAACTAGTTATGGTCACTGGTCCTAATATTAGTTAACACATGTGTACATTAAATACATATGGGATTATATATGTATGATGAATAAACCTTAATGTGTATGCATTTTTGAACATGAAATGCCATGATTTGCAATTGAAGAAGATAGTTACAGTTGGTGGTAACAGAGGATTCAAGCACACGCGGGGCAAACGTGCAAATCTCAATATGTATGACATCGTAGGGTCGACGGGCAAATCCCGGATGTTGAGTGCTCTGATAGGTACCAGCTGTAGCCACATTATGACGTTACAATTTGTGGTATCAAAGCTGATTTACAAATAAGAATAATGGATGTCACAGTTATTGGTTTGACAAATGAATTTAGATGTTATAGTTTTGGTATCATAGAGGGTTCAAGCATATGCGGGGCAGACGTGCAAATCCCGATGTGTATGACATCGCGGGGCCGACGGGCAAATTTTGGATGTTGAGTGCTCTAATATGTACCGATTGTAGCATTACATATTGTGGATATGAATAGTATGAGTTTTGTAAATGAACATGGTTGTTACATTTATTGGTATCAGAGCAAATATGAATACGGCTATTACAGTTATTGGTATCAGAGACATGATTTGCAAATACAAACATGGTTATTACAGTTATTGGTATCAGAGCCATATGAGTTATGTCATATGAATACAGTCGTTACATCATTGGTAACAAAGGTTGCCCTCTCATTGACAATGTTCTTTTAATTGATGGTTAAAGCATAATTTGTTGAGTGTAAGTCAATTATGTGATAAAAGTAATAAAGTCATCTTTGACCCTAGAAAATGTCGGGTTACCACTTTGGTGGATAAGAAGGCAGTCTTTAAGGGTGAAAGAAGAGGTAATACCCACCTGATTGACTTAGACAATTTAGCTAACTAATCCTTAAAGTACCTTGTCTTTATTAACAATGAGTTATGGCTTTGATATAGAAGACTTGGACATGCTAGCATGGAACTTCTACAACATCTTTCAAAAGGAGAACTAATGGAAGGTCTTCCAAAAAAGCTTAAGTTCACCAAGGACAAGACAAGTGGACATTGTCAAATAGGAAAGCAACACCAAGTATTTTACCAAGCTAAAAATGTTGTAAGTACATCTAGGTCTCCTCATCTTATTCATATGGACCTAGTTGGGCCTACTACGAATACTAGTCTTGATGGAAAATATTATGCACTTGTGCTTGTTATGATTGCTCAAGGTTTACTTGGATTAGATTTAGTTCTGATGCTTTCAAAAACTTTGAAAAAAGAGTTAAAAATAAAAATGGTTACTTCATTTCATCTATTAGAAGTGATGATGAAAAAGAATTTTAAAATCAATCTTTTGAAAATTATTGTTTAGAGAATGAGATTTCTCATAATTTTCCAACTTCTTGAACATCACAACAAAATGGTGATGTAGAAAGAAGGAATAAAATGTTGGTTGAGATGGCTAGGACTATGCTTAATGAGTATTTAATATAAGTGATGCATAAAATCATAGGCAACAATTTAAGATAAGTAAAAAAGAGTCATTAACAATTAATATAAAATATAAAATTAAATAATAAAATGTAAAAGAAAGAGCTTGAAATACTTACAATTATAATAAATTGTAGCAAAAAGGAAGTGAGCAAGGCTTCTATTTGCCAATTGGAACTAAAAAAGTTAATCCTTAGTTAATGATAGTTAAGGAAAAAAATACAGGTGCATAAGATATGTAATGGACAAAAATATATAGAATGTATGGTTTTTCAACTAAATGGAAGGAAGCGATGTTTTGCTTTGGAGTTACTATCAAGAAAAGCAAGATTAGTACTCTAGTATATGCAAAATTGGAAAAACTTTCGTAAATTTTATTAAATAAAAGCTTATTTTATTTCAAAGGACAAAAAGAATTATAAAAGCTAGTATTTTACTACACCAAGTAAACAAATCTTATAATAATTGTACAAATATGGAGATTAGAAAAAAGATTATTAAGCTATGGCAAAGGAAAAACACATGTAGTAAGTATGTAGTATGTAAATAAGTATCAAATTTTAATTATAATATAATAATGTTGTATAAAAATAAAATTGTGAAACTAATATGAAACAAAATATAAATAATAGAATAATAATATGATAATACATAATAATTTAATAGTATATAGTTATACTATAATATGTAATGTATACAATAACATGAGTATTTATACAATGATTACTTATGTATATGATAAATAATTATATTTTTTTGAAGAGTATAAGATATATAATTATATAATATCTTATTCTATAATAACGAAAAAAAATTAATATGTTAATGGAGACCATAATATATAAATAAAGTAAGTAATAATGGAAAAATATTGTAAACGTAATATAAATAATATAATAGTAACATAATAAATAGACACTCATACAATGTATTATAATAAATTATTATTATTATTATTATTATTATTATTATTATTATTATATATATAATTGTATGATAATTAATTATGTACACAATAATTAATTATATATTAGCAACAAATATAATATATAGCTATGTAATAACTAATCATATAAAAAATTTCAATATAAAAAAAGTAGTATATAAATAAAATATATGATAATAAATATAATAACAAATAATAGAACAATCTTATAATAGTAAATTAAATAGTTGGCACAAATATTATTAAAATTTTTGCCCATGAATAAATTTGAGATTGTAGTTTAGAAATGTTTAAATTGTAAATGTGGTTATATCAAACAAAATAAACATTTCGTTCTAATAGGAAGAGCACATTTAAAGATAGTTTGAAATAGGTTGAAGTTTAGAAGGTGAAGTAGGGAAAATTTTGAAATTCATGCAAAGACATGTAATATTTTGATCTTCAATATACTTACACGTTCATCGTCTTTGATATAACCACATTCACAATTTTGTATAGTAATTTTAAATTTATCCAGAAGCAAATCATTTTCTCATTATATTTAACTAATAGATAACATAGTTTCAAATGTATATTTAAATTTTTTGCATTTAATCTTACTTAGAAATTGAAGTAAATTAGCTATTATTTATATTAAAGAATATGTAAAAAAAATTTGAAATTAATCATAGCAATAAATGGGAAACGAAAGCGAGAAAATGATATTATGTTACATAGGAAAACTTTTATGGATGACCTAGTTTATGTCATGTTTTTAAATATTATAATTATAGGCATAAAAATAATAGATGATGTATAAGAGAAAACGTTAATGTTGTGCAATTCATAAAAGTGTGTATTAGTATTATGCAATTCATATTAGTGTGGATGTCGAAAGATAGCAATATTAAATGGTTTTTTTTGTTTAAATTCCTCTCACTTTCAATATTACGCTCCTCGCATCCCTTAGATTCTATCTTTGCAATTTTCAATGAACATGTTGTTAATTTGCATAAAAATGAAATTAATTAATTTGTGAAGTGAAAATATAGAAATGCAACATTTTACTTAATTTTGCTTGAAGTCAGACAGTTTAGGAATTTTAGGATTCAAGTAAACCCTTATTGTTGAAGAACTAATAATAGATACTTCCTTTATAATATATTATAAGTAATATATTATAATGATCATATAATATTAGGTATGTTAGCATGAACATAGGTTATAATTAACAAATATTAAAAATTTTACCGTTAAAGTCCTTCACAATCATAGTTAGGAAAATCGCTATAATACTATCACTTGCTTCAACAGCAAGAACATTATCCTCAAGGAACTCCATAGTCGATTTGTCCCACATAACAATGTTCATCTTCTCATTATTGCAAGGTTCATTTATAATTAGAATAATATAAATAAATGTATGTAGAAGGAATGATCAAATTAAAAAATGTACTTATAGTCCTAATTTGCAATCGACGCCTCTGTTCTATTCTACCCATAACGTATGTATCTTTAATGACACCAACTACTATGATTTGACCAATAATATCTAAAATCAATTGAAAATTCAGTAACTATGTAATTTCATATAATAAGGAATAAAGTCTAGATAATAGTAATAAAGTAAAACCAATTTTAAATGTCAACATCAACCTATCAGATATGTTTTGTAACCTATTCGAATATTAACACTTGGGAAGTCAATAAACTCAAATCTATCAAATGGCATGGATGAATCATTTTCATCCAGTGCTTTTATAAAGGCATTTCGTGGCAATTTGATTTGAAAATGATGTGAACTTATTCTATAATTAAATTGAAATGGTATAACTATAAACCCAGAGATATGATATATATTTCCTTTTGTTAGCAACAATTGAAAATAAGAAGCAAATTGCCATGGTATTGTACCCTACATTGTGTCACCCTGAAAAAAAAATATTTATATTAGTTAACAATTAGACATTCTAATAATGCACATTTGAAAAAGAATATAATACAAAAATTTTAAATGCATTATTTTTTGATATATTACCTTCTCATCTATCATTAGAAATTCAAGGTAATTCGTTTGGGTTGAAAATATTAAGAAACTCTCATATTCTCATCACACAAGCTTTTATTCAAATATTTTTGCTTCCGCTATTGACTTTCAACAATAATGTGTACTTCACTATTTTTTGATCATATGATAGGCATACATGGAACAAAAGTAAAAATTTAATCAAGAAAATGAGTAAATTGTTTGCATTGAAATATTCTTAGTATGCAAGGTAGAAATGAAGAATAATTTCATAAGCTCTATTGAAAATGGTAGTATACAAGTTACTAAGAGTGTCTACACACAAAACATTTACTACTTTATTATTAATCATATCTTCTATGTCATTATCATATTCTATGTAACATTTTATTCAAATAATATATATTTATTACTATTTTCTAACAAATTAAGTATAGGAATAGTATGAAAAGCAAAAGACGTAAATAGGAATATATTAACCATGTACATCATAAGTGGCAGAGTATAAATCACTAAAAATTTCAGTATACAATGTTCCTTGTATTATTATTGTTCATATTATTCAAATTATTGTTTCCTGTCTAGTACAATCTGTAAATTTCTATTGCAACTGACACTAAATAATGCAACATGCAATTACCTATGATAGAAAACTTCAACATATGACTATAGTCTAACTTGTTAATATTTGCCCTTGATTTTTATTTATTGTCATATAATGACAAATTTTTATTAGGAATTGATGTCTTTTTGTAATGAAGGGAAATTTACTTTCAGTATAAACTAAAACAACTAGAGGTATATACATTTTATTTCCACAATGAGATACCTGTCAATACTATCGCTTTAATAATTTTTACTCCTAAATTAGTTATTCTCAATCTGGTTCTAATACATTCTATTATCCCGCTTTTGGTCTCCTAATGATCACCATTTTGGACTAAAGACTTTGAAATTATGCAAGGCCTAAAAGGACGGCCCGTTGGTCCAATCTCATGCCATGATTAGGGGTCATAACCAATGTATAACCTTCATTCTCTCAATCCCTCGATGATCAATAAAAGGATGGAGTCGCACGCAAAATTCCATTAGTTCAAGTAATACCCAAGGCACTCACAATGGTGACTACACTGGCTGCTCAAAATTGACTTCACGTAGAATCTATGGTTCATTTTTAATGTTTTAAACCTATCGATATAGTCTAATTGCATTCATATAGTCTTCGCACTTTACCACAAGAGCCTTTAAACAAATTAATGGTTCTTCAAACTTAAGACTTAAGCTCCATTTAAACTTAGGAGACTGTGAGTAGGATTCATCACTTATGAGCCTAATACCTTCAGGTATATCTAATAAGGGATCACGATAAATGCCCTTCAAGCTTATGAAAGCCATCAACGTTAATAACCCTTTCAACCACCAGACGCATGTAAGAGCCAATAGTGCCTTAGAATAGGGAATCCCATTATTTGTGTTTTCTTCAAAAAGGAGTTGGAATCCTCAAAGAACATGATTAGGTGTCTCCAACGTAAGCACAAATGTTACCCCATCTCCCTTTGATGCAGTTATTCCCTATAAGTAAATATTTATGTATTCCCTTATTCCTCAGCATGTATAGGATCTCCAAGTAAATATCCCTCTTACCTTGTAAAGGGATCCTTTCACATTCCATGTACATGCTTTTCCAACTAATGTAAAAAAGTTCCTATTTGGTTAGGTATTTTGTATATGTTCTCTTGAAACTCCAACTCTCTTTGGTCAGAGGTGACTGTGAGAATTATCTACCCCTTGTTGGTAAGAATAAGACCTTACCTAGGAAAAAGCCATTAAGACCTCGTATGTGAAAGGAATAAGGTTGGAAGGATCTCTATCAAAATGATTTATGCATACCATACATATATGCATTAATTGCTTATTCATGCATCATATTGATAACCCATATTTTGCAGTCATCATAGCTCCATCCAAACCCTCATAAAAGAGAAAAGGCAACCGACTTGCTAGGAAAAGTAAGACTTTAAGTCCAAAAATTGATCTAGTCATGAATCTAAAAATATACCACTATAAGTGTTAGAGAAGTTGATTATTGATTTTAACTGTAAGATGAAGGAAAAGATTGTTGAGAAACTGAACAAGTAGGTTAATGAGGTCCTAAACAAAGGTGACACATCTACCAATAAAGTTGACAAAGGGAAAACACCCATGGAATCTCCCAAGCCTATGGTGATTAACGATGATCTATTTGGGATGAAGGAATACAATGAGAACAAGATTGCTAAGGAAATGGGTAGTGTTACAATTGTCTCTAATAAGTCCATGGATAGTAGGAAGGAGAATTCTAGATTTTATGATTTTGCAAAATAGCTGGTGAAGATACATATGGCTTTAAGTGCTAAAGGTATAAAGAAAGGAACATACATTGAAGAATTGTTTGCTTATAAACCTAAGAAATTACTAACCAATTTTTGCACGCCTAAGTTGCCTAAGTTCATAGGAACATAAAATGCAAAGAACCATATCCATTCATATGTGTTAATCAAGAAGGCATCTAAGGTCCCGACAGACACTATCTTAGAGCTTTTTCAGTTGTCATTGGAATGGTCCATAATGTTGGACTAGGATAGTCAATCCTAAGTCTTAAATCTCTTTTGATCTTGATAAAGGAGATTGATCAATTCTAACGTTTCAATTAAGCATTGTTTTACAGTTTTTAGTTAGCCTCTAAATTAGAAGTTGGATGAAGTTCATAATCTCTAAAGAAAGCAAAATGTCTCCTAATTTGCAATCGCAACTTCAAATATCGTGATCGCCAACTAGGCTAAGGCAGGTTGAAAAATTAGATAGGCAAATTCGTGGGCCACTTCTCTGCTGTAACCCATCCAAAGATAGTATAACTAAAGTCACAGAAAAATTCACGGTGTGTGTCACACCTTAGTAACGATCGCAAATTTCAAAGTAACTTAAGAGGGAATCAAGTCTATAACCATAACATGACAAGTGTCCCAGGTGACCATTGGAAGACAAAAAATGTGATAGCAACTTGTGGGTAGCGACTGCGAATCATGAAGAAGATAATAAACATTTTGAAAGACAAATTCGCGTCCAGTGTCTCGGCCTTATAAGAAAAATCATGATCGCTACTTTTGTGAGCAGGTGAAAGGCAACGACTATATTTTACTAGAGAACCAATGAGAATATGACATGTGGACTAGCCGTTAGACACAAACGGGGATCTTTGCTACATTTTTAGGCTCCCGTATGGAAAATTCAAAAATCGCGATCGCGAAAGAGTGGTGACCGCAAATAAAGCCTGACAAGCATTTAATGCAAAAATCTATCTAGCATACTTTGGAGATTTGCTATCAATTTTATTGGAACGTCTCTTTCGTGGGTAAAGGCTATAAATACCTCACCAAACAGATGTAAATGCAAGAGAATTCATTAATTTGTAACCCAAACTCTTGCAATTTTGCTACTTAATCTTTTCTAAGTGATTATTTGGTGTGAGCCTAAACACCATTTGTAAAGGTTGTAGTGTGAGCCTGTAAAAACACTAAAGAGAGGTTGTTGTGTGAGTCTTGAAAACACAAGTGTAAAAGATTATTGTGTGAGCCTCAAAAACACAAGTGTAAAGGCTATTGTGTGAGCCTTGAAAACACAAGTGTAAAAATTAGGTGTAAGCTTAGAAACACCATTTGTAGATAATGGAACACCCAATTGCAGAGAATTTAAGAGTGGACATAGGGTCAATTATACCCGAATCACTATAAATCTTGTATCTCTCTTCAACTCATTTTCCTTCTTACTTTCTTGTTTTAATTTTTATACACCAATTCAACCCCCCTTTCTTGGTGCCTAGGGCCAATAAGTGGTATCAGAGCCAAGCCTCATATTCTAGCCTTAATTGGGTGAGAAAAGATCAATGGCACAAGAGGGAATCCATTCACACCTCAAGCCTCACTTTGATGGATCCAACTATACTCATTGGAAGTATAGAATGGAAATCTATGTTGGCACAGATGTGGTGAACCTTTGGGACCTGGTTGTCAAAGAATGGAAGCCACCCACTAAGGTAGTGGATGGAATTAAAGAACTTATCCCAAGGAAAGAATGGGTTGAAGCTCACCGGAGATCAAATGGCAAAAACAAGAGGGCAATGGTCATTCTTCTAAGCTCTCTCTCTAGAGAAGAGATTGGAAGAGTGCAACATTGTCAAACAGCACATGCCATTTGAAAGACACTTGAGAACTACCACGAAGGCACAACACTAGTAAAGTCAAATAGGTTAAAGATGTACGTAACCAAATAGGAGCTATTCATGATGAAGGACAATGAAAGCATCATTGAAATGACGAATAGGTTCCTATCTATCATCACCAACATGAAGAATTTGAAAGGACTCTCATAAACTATGAGGTAAACACAAAAATTCTCACAACTCTTCCTTTACATAAATTTGGTGCTAGAGTATGCAGTATCTAAGAGTCCAATCCCGAGATTGAAAAGGTGTCAATAGATGTGTTGATAGGCAAACTCTTAACTCATGAGTTGGCCTTACAAAAAGATAAGCAAATGAAGAAGCTAAGAGGCCAAAGAGAAACCAGAAAAAGAAAGAAGAACCCTAGCCCTTAATCCTTCAACAAAGGAGAATGAGGTAGAAATTACCTCAAGTGATGAAGAAAGTGACAAGGAAGAAGAGGAGCTAGCAATACTCTCAAAAAGGATAAAGGAGTTGATCAAAAGAAGAAAAGAAAGAAAAAATTTCAAAAAGATAGCTCCTAGTCTAAGAGAAAAATCCAACAATGTCACTTATTATGAATGTGACAAGCAAGGCCACATCAAGTATGAGTGTCCCAAATTAAAGAAGAAGAAGAAATGGGACAAGGAGAAGAAAAAGTGCTTTTCAGCCACTTGGCATGACAGCTTAAGTGAAGAAGAGGAAGAAGAAGAAGTTGCCAATATTTGTTTCATGGCATAAGAAGATTCTACTAATGAGGTAAGTACTTCTTCCCATTCTAAATCTAATTTTGAATTTGATGGGATAGATGAAGAGCTTCTAGAGGCTCTAACTATGAGATGTGACAAATACAAGTTACAAATGAAATCTTATAAAAGAAAATGTCAAAAATTAGAGAATGATTATAAATCCCTCAATGACATTGTAAGAGAGTTGAGAGCATCTAATGATGAGCTCAAAAAATCTATGGATAGTCTTTCTATATCATCTTCTTCAATGGCTTCACTAAGAAAGGAGAATGACACTCTAAAGGAGAAGTCATTGAGCTTAGAACCTCAATCTCCAAGTTCCATGAAGGAAAAGAAACCTTGGACATATTGATTGTGTCATAAAGACCACACTAATTAAACATGGTCTAGGCTTCCATAGAGCCTCCTCATCATCTCAAAATACATTTGTTTGATCTTTAGAACCTCAAACCTCAAGCATTGAGGTAATTAAGAAGAAAAGTGCTCCTAGCACTAAGCCTCCTAAGCCTAAGGGCAAAGGGAAGACCCCCCCAAGCTCTTGAGCCAAGACTCAAAGAGCTAACCATGCCTACATGTATAACAAACAGTATGGTCATTCCCATAAGAAACTCTCTACTCCTACTTATCATACATGTACATGCATACATTCATATGGCCAAGGTATGAGAAGTCCTCCTACTCATATTAAACATGTGCATAGGAGAAAGACTCCTAAGTCTAAACTCTAATGTCGTTATTGCATGAGATTTGGACACAATAATATTCATTGTTATATTAGGAAGGCTCACCTCAGGCTAAAGGACCCTTCAATTCCTAACCCCCTAGGACCCAAGTATGCTTGGGTACCTAAGAAAAGGTAACTTAATTTTGTTGTGTAGGGGAGTGTGGTAGCCACCAAATCAAGTAATTGGCATATGGATAGTGGATGTTCCAACCATATGATTAGAAATAGAAAGCTATTCATGGCACTAAAGGAAAAATAAGGTGGAGATGTCACATTTGGTAACAATGCCAAGGGTAAGGTAATTGGCATTGGAACCATTGGTAAGAATGGTTGCTCTTTAATTGATAATGTTCTTTTAGTTAATGGCTTACAACATAATTTGTTAAGTGTAAGTCAATTGTGTGACAAAGGTAACAAAGTCACCTTTAATCCTAGGGAATGTTGAGTCACCACTTTAGTGGATGATGAGGTTATTTGCAAGGGTGAAAGGAAAGGCAATACCTACTCAATTGACTTAGACAATTTGGCTAACCAATATTTTAAGTGTCTTATGTCTTTGAGCAATGAAGCTTGGTTGTGGCATAGAAGGCTTGGACATGCAAGCATGGATCTTCTTCAAAGCATATCTAAAGGAAAGCTAGTAGAAGGACTTCCCAAGCTAAATTTCTCCAAAGACAAGACATGTGGTCCTTGCCACATGGGGAAGCAACACCATGCCTCTCACAAA
>CATIWR010251141.1:0-12334 GCA_949677035.1 Omphalea diandra
TATATATATATATATATATATATATATTCTATGACTAAGTATCTATGTAGATTTTGCTATGTATAATGAATATAACTCTAGAATTTATAGACATTGAATATATAAATTGCTCAATATATAATTAATTTTCTATTTCAATTATTTGAATTTTACACTTTAAGAGTAGTTATATTGCCATTTAGTGATTTAGCATTTATGTAATTTACTGTGGCAAATGAAGATGGCTACGTTATAGTTGAAGAAGTTTATAAAGTTTTAAGTTGTCATAAATTTTATCTTATCAACAATTACTCGAATATCATTTTTAGGTAAGAGACCAACCGTTTGATTTGACATCATAACTATCTGTATGAATTAATCTAGTCTAAAACTTATAGTGATACTTTTTTAGAAAAGGAACTTTCATCTAATTTTTATGATAACATCATTGAAAAAATAATGTTTCTATTTATGTGGGTTCTATTTTGAAGGAGTGCTTTGGGGTACCAGTTTTCCTTATTTGAATTTTTTTGTTTTGGTTGCTTTATTTTGGTTTAAAGCTTATTTTTATTGGAAGCCTCTATTTGTTGCTTTCAATTTAGGATTATCTAAAACCGACATATTGTAACTTCTTTAAAAAAAATAAATACATTTCATGCATTATGCATTCTTATTATAACTTTTTTTGAAATGAATTTCACGCTTGTTTTGTATATTGTAGGTATAAAATTTGATTTGATTGAGCACGAGTATATCAACTTGTTTGTTTTGTGATATATGAATCCTCCATTTTGATTTTGCCTTATTCTTTTTGTATCATTCGATCCAGTTAAAATATGTCTAGAAGTAATAACTTGTGTAAAAACACTATAAGGAGTAATTATGACAAGACCGATTTTTCTGTCTAACCCTTTTCTTTCTATTATAGTTTTAAAGGTGGATAAGAATATTAAAGATAAAGTGCATATGTAAGGCATTGAAGATAAAACGCATGAATCTATGCTGATAAAATAAATATTGAAATTAAACAAATTCCTACTATGCCAAGTAACGTCATGAAAAATTGGGATCATCATCTCTACATGCTATAATTACCTTATGTGTCATGTTGATCATGCCTTATATTTGATATGGATGACTACATTGCATATGGATTTATAACTAAGATAGATCACATTGAAAAAAATGTTATATGAGTACAACTATTGAATAAGTTTAAAGAAAATAAATCAACTTATCGTTCTATAATGCATATAGGGCCATATCCTTTTATTAAATTATGTGATAAACTTAGAGCAACTAGTCAACAAAAATATTACATTTGTGTATTTGTAGAGGAGCAAGTTGCCAAATTTTTACAAATTTTAGAACAAAATTGAAAAATCGTGTCATCTATTTCTATTTCTATCAATTTAATGAGATGATAAGTCTCCATTTTTATAATGTATTAAGAGCATTGATATCCATGAAAGGGGAGTTCCTCAAACAACTTATTAGCTTGATGTTCCTCCATAAATACTCAATAATAATAGATTCTACCCTTATTTTAAGAAAAATAATATTTATGCACCAAATGTATTATGTATATTTACTTTTTATAAACATTATGCAATTAGAAATTAGAAATATAAAGATACACTTAACATACATGTATCCATATTTTAAATTATATCGGTGCCATGGATGAAACATGTTTTCATGTGAAAGTTTTTAGTAACATATGCACTTAGATTTTACAAGAGGAAATAGTATAAAAAACAAAATGTTCTTATTGTATATTCATTTGAATTAAACTTTACATATGTCTTACCTGAATGAGAAGGAAAAATATATGATTCTAGAATCATTAAGAACATCCTCACTATGCCAGATAGACTTAAAATTCCTCAAGGTATGTTTATTTCATTAGGTTTGTCATTATAGAGGAATTACATTAGTCAAATTTATTTAACTATATTATCGAAAACATTTATTTGGCTGATATTAGATTTTCACTTAAAACAGGCTTATTGACTTCATATAGAGGTGTACGTTATCAGTTAAAAGAATATATAAGGTATGATTATGAGAATCCTAAGGAGTTGTTTAATCATCAATGTGCTTTACTATGTAATTGCATCGAAAGAGCTTTGGAGTGGTAAAGAAAAGATTTCCCATCATAGCAAGTGAATTTAGGTCATATTATTCATTTGAAACCATGATTGAAATTATATTAACTTGTATATTATATAATTTTTTGATGGGCATAGACCCTAATGAGAATTAAATATCTAAAGTAGGGGTAAATTGCACAAAATAACACTTAATTATAGGAGTCATTCTAAAAAGATCACTTAAAAAAATTGTTTTATTTATATCACCAATTCTCTAATTTATTCTAGTAAAGTACTAAATTCAAAATGAATTTAATTTTCGCTCACCAGTTATAACGTGACAGATAAAGATGACTGACTCATCATACGATAGACTCCACTTTGTCATGTCAAATGTATTAAAGATGACTTAGCAATAAAAGTCATTTTAATAAGGTCATCAAAAAATATTTATCTATATATTGCATAGTGTGAACACAAAACATATATATATATATATATATATATATATATATATATATATATATGAATGGATTAATTGTAATTTCAAATATCAATGAAAATTATTTTTTATTTTTCATACAAAATTAATTAAACTAAAATTTAAGTTTTTACAAAAATTTTGATTAAATTAAGTAAAATAAAAATATTCGTTTAACTAAGTTCTAAGTTTTTGGTTCTAAGTAAACTAACTAAAAAAATATAATGTTTAATTTAATGTAAATATATATGTCACTTTATTTTGACTTTGATTTCGAATATAAGTAAAACTAAAGAAAATTACAGTACAATTGATTCAATTAACAAGTTTAAGTACAATTAAAATTTCATTAATACTTTGTTTAGAATAAATCATGTAAGAAAACAATTTTATCAGTGAGAGAATTCTATTCAATTTAGTGATAGAATTCTATTATTAGGAATAAAATGTTAAATTAATAGAATTCAATTCTTTTGGATAAATCTATGATGAATTGAAATCATTTTTTCCTTAAATACAATTATTTATTTAAAATAAGAATAGTATTAAGTCACAAAGCTAGTAGAGCAATTTTATCTAAATTTTTAACTAGACTGAGTTCTCTCAAAATTTTATGACTTTTGACTTAATTTAACTTTTTTTATCAAATTATTTCTTTGGCTTATTAGTTTCTAAATCCAAATCTTTTCGAGTTTTGGTAAAATTGATCAATCATCTTAATTTTGTCAGAATTAGCCAAAATTAATAAAATTTTGAGAAATTTAGCCAACATTCAAATTGATCAAAATAGGAGATACATTAAGTTAAAATATTGAGTTAAAATAATGTCAATTGATGTTATTAACTAATGTTAACTAATTTTACTATTTTTTTTATAAACATTTATGTCAGTTGATTTTACATGTCACGTAATATATCATTTTGTTTTGAACAATTTGAATTTTGATAGATTTGCCAAAATTTTATTAATTTTAGCTAATTTTTCCAAAATTAAAAAGATTATACAATTTTTATCAAAACTCAAAAAGGTTTGGATTTTAGGGGGCCAATAAACCTATTTCTTTTTTAAATGACAGAATTAAATTCTTTTAAACCTAGACTTTCTAAATAAGAGAATCATTAAAATACAAAGTTTTCTATTAAATTCTTTCAAAATCTAATATTTCATATGAAATCTAATAGATTTAGATTTTTTATATCATTAATATTATTATTTATCTTTTTCAAATTATGTTATTTCATACTTTTTCTATTTTATTAACATTTACATAGCCTCATCGTACAATAATAGGAGGTCATTAATAAACATCTTTGGCATAAGGTATTAATTAAAAAAAAATATTTATTTTTGGCTCAATATTTTCTAATTTTTAGCAAATTTAGGTACATATTTTTCGATGACTTTCTTAGAATAATTTTTATAGTTAAGTGATCTTTGGCACAATTTACATGGCAAAGTGGAGTCTATCGCATACTGAGTCAGTCCATCTTCGTCGACCATATCATTACTAGTAAACAAAAATTAGGTTACTTTCAAATTTAGTACTTTATTAGACTAAATTAGAGAATTATTGATTTCAATAGAATAATTTTTTTTTAAGTGACCTTTTTAGAATGACCTCCTATAGTTAAGTGTATTCGATGCAATTTTACCCTCTAAAATGGATAAAGAGGTTTTTTGAAGCAAGATAGATTTTTAATAGATATATATTGGGCAAAATAACAATAGAGAAATTAAGCAATGAGTTCTATTGAGATAATATGGCAATACTTATGTAGCATGATTACCAACTTAGTTTATGAGATAGTAATATTTCTAATTTTACATAATATTATAGTTTAATGTAATTATTGCATATATCTATGTGCATAAAAATTTTGAAGGATATTTTTCCTGTCAATTGTATTTTTGTTATTCTTTTTAACCATATATATGTGCCTTTGGGTTGTTTGGCAAAAATATTATATTGTTCATGTATCATAATTTGTCAAATAGATTAGATATAATAGTGAAATTAATGCAATTATAATATGCCACGATCTCGAAGATACCTGATCAAGGTAATAATTCTTCAACAAATGATAATATGATTTCGAATTCAGATATGAATTCCATGTTGACATATGCATGATGTGATAAGAAAGCAAAAGGAAATAAAATGGATAACACATTCACTTGTGTTACTATGAATAATATTTTGGTGACTATAAGATCATCTTTTGGCTAATGTATTCAAAAAAATGTACCAAGAATTGATTGAAGGAATTGAAGAATCATTTTAACAAGTGTAAGGATTTATTTTATTAGATTGAATGGACTATCAAGGAATCCAGTCAGCCAAATGTTTGATATAGAAGATGAAACGTAGATGCAACTAATTCAACTTTCTATGTTCAATCTTTTATTTTTGTCATGTCTAGTTTTTAATTGCTTATTTGTATTGCAAGTTGTCAATCTTACACATAAATTAAAAAAATAGTAAATTGATTGTAATTTTTAATTATAGTCAAAACCTAAAGCTCAAAAGTTGATATGCACAAAAATTGAGCATTATGACAAACTTTATGAACTTTATGGTAAAGATAGAGAAACAGGTAAATTTGTTGAAATTGTAAAGAGAGAAGATGCAATAGTACAAAACAAGACAACTCTAGCGAATTTGATATTAATGTCTCTTTTGAAAATACTGTCTACTTCTAAGTATAATATAGGAAATAAAAATGTATTTAGTTATGAATATGCACTTCAAGTAATTATCAATACACATCAACATATAGAGAAATCAAGCAAAAAGTATTTATAATGGACGTACTTGAAAGGCAATTTGACATGTTAACATAAGATTTCAAAAAGTGAAAGAAGCAATGGAAGAAGGGAATACCATAACTGAAAAATCAATTATTATTATAGAAAAATTTGTACAAATTAGGGGAAAATAAGGTACAATTACTGAAAAATCTCTAACTAAAAATGATAGATTTTATTATTATCAAAAAGAAGAAATCTTTGATGAGTTAGGGAAGAATTGAAGTGCAAGGGCCATTATAAATGAATGCATATTTATTTTTATCCAATTAAATAAAACACGTCTTTTTTAGATTATCTTGTGCATGATGGCTTGACATTTTGGCTCATATGATGAATTATGAAAGTAGTTCATAAAAATAATCTAAAAAAATTATATATAAGTTTAGGCTTATTACGTATGTAATTCAAATGCATTAATATTACATTAGTCTATTATATGTATAAGTGCAGGTAGATATAGTTATAGAAATAGAACATCAATGTCATAATCACATACTTATGTACTTTGTAGTTGTAATGTAATAATGAAGTAATATTAACTTTGGATTCAAAATATTAGTTGTTATCAAATGCTATCCTAAAAATTGTCATCTATTTATTGTAAAAGCTCATAGATATACATCTTTATGTTCAAAGAGTAAAAAAAAAAAAAAAAAAAAAAAAAGATAGAACTAGACAGTGCTATATAGGATGAGATATCCAAATCTTAAAGAGAAAAAAAATGTGTTTTTAATCTTTTTTTAAAAATGGTTTTTATATGTTAAGTTTTATAATTAGGTAGAAACTAATTAAAATTCCACAATCCCACATGGCTTGTGTAAAATAAAAGTTACATTTTTTGGTTTCTTGATATTTTTTAAGCTTCTTAAGCAATTGAAGAAGCTATAATCTAAAGCTTATATAGACCTCTAAATTTAACTATTTTATAAATCCTATGAAATATTTATATACATAACTTAGATAAAAATTCATCAATATTAAAAGAAAATTGCATGTATTAATGATCTATGAGTTAGTATTAATTAATAAATTTATGGATTCAAAATTAATAATCCAACTATAACTTTTATATAAATATATAATGTATAGTCTGTCACTAGCAAAGATACAAGGTGAATGATAGAATAGTAATTTCGCATTAAAAAACTTTTCTTTCCCTTCATTTTTAAATATTTTTTCAAATAAGGGAATCAAACTTTCTTCACTATTTCTTTTCTTGGATTCTATATCTTTCCAAATAAGATAGGAAAAAAGTTTACATTTTTATTTCTCATATTTGTTTCTCCACCTTTTCTTTTTCTATCCTACTTTTTTCCTAAATGAAATGTTAAAGTTTATTTACCTAAGTTTATCATGCTTAACCAATAAAATTTCATATTGAGAGAAAATTGATAAGAATATTCTATTAACTTAAGAGATAATGAGAAATCATCATAGGCAAAAAGGAAAAGCTCAATGTGTTTTGATGATAGACCAGAAAAACGTCTATGATTTTATAAATTGGGACTTTGAAGGAGTTGATGATGGGCCTAGGCTTTTTGATGAGGTTTGTTGCTATAGTTATGGAATATGCTAAAACCAATATGTTATCTATTATGATAAATCAGTTTTTAAAAGGTTTTTACAGGGGCAGTAAAAGGGTAAGACAAAGTGATTTTATGTTACTTCTCTTTTTTATGCTAGTTATAGAATATTTTTTCAAATTGTTGAAACTAAAATATAAAGTAGGATTTCTTTACCATGAGGGGTGTTCTATACTTCAGTTAGGTTATTTATACTTTTTTTGTTGACTTGTTCTTTTTTAGTCATGGAGATATAGACTTTGTGTTAATGTTAAATGAAGGATTACAAAAATTTGAACAAGCGTCTAAATTGCAATATAGTGCACCAAAGAGTGTATTTTCTTTTGTAATGTTACTAAGAGCATTCGGTAAGACATTTTACAAGCTATGGAGTTTCAAAAAAAGCAATCATATGTTAGGTATTGAAGTTCATCTAATATCTTGAAGAATGACTAAAGAGTAATGTATATAGTTGATAAAGAAAATGACTAAAAGAATCACTATATGGATCATCAAACATCTCTTTTATGCAAGTAGAGCTCAATTGATAAATTTTAGTTAAGAAGTATGTCTGTGTACCAATGTTTCGTTTTCTTTTACCAAAATGTATTATAAAAAAGGTTTATAAATTGTGTCAAGGAATTTATAAAAAAGACATGCAAATGAGAAGAAAAAAGGGGTTGGTTATATGATATAGTATTTATTAGCCTAAGCAAGGAGTGTATTGGGTATTAAAATTGGAGTAAAGTTAACATGACTATAATTATTTGGAAGATTCTCACTATTAAAATCATTTTATAAGCACACTAGGCTGCTATGAACAAGTTAAAACGACTCATTTTTTTAGATATTCTGAAACCATATGATTCAAATTGGCTTTTGAGAGCAATAATTAAAGTGAAAAAAATATATTAAACAGATTATTGAATATAAATGGGAAATAATAAAACATATAGTTTTTGGTTTAATCCTTAGATGGAGATGTAGAAGCAATATTTGACAAATATTCTGAAATTAATATTCCATATTTACTTATATCTAAGTATGTTCAAGTCGCTAATGTGTGGAAAGAGAGAGTCGGAATTTGCATGATGCTCTAAAATGTGAAATCTAATGGTATCATTTATAACTAAAACGACTAATTTTTTGAGATATTCTGAAACCATATAATTCTAATTGGCTTTTGAGAGCCATAGTTAAAGTGAATAAAATATATTAAACAGGTTATTGAATATAAATGGGAAATGATAAAACATATAGTTTTTGGTTTAATCCTTAGATGGAGATGTAGAAGCAATATTTGACAAATATTCTCAAATTAATATTCCATATTTATTTATATCTAAGTATGCTCAAGTTGCTAACGTATGGAAAGAGAAAGTCAAAATTTGACTGATGCTAAGTGATACTACTAGTACTCAATTATGGAAATCCATTTATATGCTTAAAATGTGAATCAATCAATTTCCAATAAAATATTCTAGAAACCTAAATCTAATGGTAATTTTTCTGTCGAACTCTACATTAAATATGCTTAAAGCTCCATGTTATAGGGTGAAATGGTAGAAATTATTGTGGTTTGCTCAAAATATACCAAGACATTAGTTTATTTCTTAATTGGTATTGAAGAATATGCTTTTGATCAAAGATAAAAAAATTTAAATGAAAAAGTATTTTTGTTGAACATGTGTACTTTGTGGTGATCATAAAAAAAAAAAAAGTGGATCTATTTATTTATTGACTACCTCTTTTTATAAGCACTATGAAACTCTTATGCTAGATTTTCAAAGCAAGTATGAAATAGAATGAGGAGATTAATTAATTTAGTTGAAAGGCTTATGGAAAGAATAAGTTAATTAGATTTTGAAGGATTAATTGATTTAGCTAGTCCTGTTTAGTATATCTGGGAATTAAAATCATTATTTTTTTCTTTATAATGAGTATTAATCAATCGATAAGATGATGAGAAAAATTTAAATTGTCATTCAAATAAGATACTTTGTATAGACTTTGATGAGTTTTTGGTGTTTTTATTTTTGTCCTAATTATACAGATTAATTTTAATATACCAATAAAATTATTTGAGTGATTGATATTTTTTAAAAATTTTTAGTATCTTTTTAATTTTTTATAACTAATGTTTTTAAGTTTATTTTGCACACACATATATTTATTATTATTATTATTTATTTTTTAAAATAATTTTTAATATTTATGCTTTTTAATTTATTTTCTTATATAAACATCTATCTTTTAAATTTATTATCCTAAATTTTTTTCTTTTCCAAATGAAAAGGATGACATAATAATATATCAGAATATTTATTTACAAAAATAATAATTTAATAAGTGATAAACTTTTTCTTAAATAAATTTTGATATCAAAATTTTATATATATTTTAATATTACTTGATTGACTTCATTTTAAAAAATTTATAAGATGTAAATAACATAAAAACAATTTTAATCAGACTACAGTCACATGATAAAATCAGAATGAGCCTAAAAGGAAGAGGACATTCAACATGTTCTATGTTCTCAGCTCACATCAATCAATCAAATTTCAAGTCGGACGGTCCACAAGTTGTTCGCTGGATTACCGTACGCGACGCACCATATGAAGACGTCCACTCTATTTTTTTTTTCCCGCACCCACGTCACCACGATTTTCATTTTTCGTTTGGCGTCTCCAGCGATGGAATCGAGGCAATCCATTATCCTCCACCGTCGGATCAGTAATCCCTGAACCTCAATCTCAACCGTAGATCAACTATTATCACTTTAATCCGCAACAGGTATGGTAAGATATGGAACAGCACATCAAAGTTAAAAAGCGCCTCTCTTTCTCTATCTCTATCCATACATCTGAAAAACCCTTGGGTTCGTTCTCTCTCTAGTTAACTACGAAACCAGGTAAGCCTTTTCTCTTTTAGTTTTATTTATTATTATCTCTTTATCTATATATTTATTGCGTTGGCATTGACTTTTCGCTTTCATTTCTTGCAAAAGCCTGTTAGAGGAGCTGCAAATGGGTTCTTGAGATCCGAAAGTTTTGATTTTTTTATTATTTAGTTGTTTATCTGCTGTTTTGAATTAGAGATGAATCGTTTTTAATTTCCATTGGTTTTCGGATGACAAATGGGATTCTGTGTTAGGGTTTTTGGGTTTATTTTTTTTTAGTTTTGTTATTGAGGGTTCTGGTTGAATTATTTGATTGGTTATAGTGATTACGGTTGTTCTGGTTGTATAATTTTTGTTTTGGTATTTTGTGAATCTAGGGTTTTTGGGTGTAAAGAAGACATATTGAGAATGGAAAATGGGGTTGAGAGAGTTGTTGGGGCAGAATTGGGAGAGGAAAATTGTGTCAGGAATCAGGTTTTTGGGGAGAAGGAGGAAAGGGCAGTGGTTGGTTCTGATACAGTGAAAGATTCTGAAGATGAGGTTTTTGAGGAGGCGATTGATTTGCAAGAGCAGTTGCTGAACCAGGGAGCAAAATCTGAACCTGGGGTCAGTGTTGAGCCTATTGGTGATTTCAGTTCAGCTGTAGTGGCTGAGAATTTGAATGTGGGAAATGAAGTGGAGACTTTTGAGGAGGCGATTGATGTTCCTACTGGTGGTGGGGATCCTGAGGAGTTTGCAGCAGTGATTGGTGAAGAGAAAGCGAAGGATTTGCTGGGTGGCGAGAGTGTTGATAAAATTGATGAGGGAGGGACTAATAAGGAATTGGGGAGCAAAGAATTGAATGGAGAAAAGGAGGTCTCAGAGAACGGTGGTCATGGGGGAACTGGGATTTTGAAGGATGCAGTTGATGTGAATGTCAATCATGAAGTTGAACCTGGCAGGGAGATTCTGTCTGAGGATGGTAAGGAGGAATTGAAGGAGGATAAGTTGGGTACTGAAAATCCTGATAGTGGGGGATCTATTGATATCTCAGTCCATCTCCAAGAGGATAAGGGTGAAGTTGTAGCTGGCGATATACCTAAAATTGATATGGATTGCCAAGATCAGAAAATCGAAGAATTGAAAGTTGATATGGCTGTCCTTGATTCTGGGAATGTGGTTATTGAGAGTGAACAATGGATGGATAATTCAAAAAGTTTTGTCATAAAGCACCAGGAAGATAGCAATGGATATGCAAAAGAGGCCTCAGTTATAGTGAATTCTGATGATGCCCATCAACTGAATGCTGCTTCAGCTGTTCTATCTACTGAGGGTGCAAAAGCAGTGTCTGAAATTTTGAACTCACACTCAGCAAAGGTAGTCAAAGAGAGTACTGAGGACATTCAGCCTCATGCAGTTAATGTTAGAGGAGAGCATGACAAGTGTTCTGAGCCATTGCTTGCTGATGAAAAAGTTGATGATATTGTTGTCAAGGACCGATTTGTGATTCAGAAGCCAATAAAGGAAGCAGAAAAAGATCAGGAGGAGAAGCAAAGCACCCAAGGAGTTGGTGAACAAGAAATTTTACCTCCAGCAAAACTTGCTTCGTCTTCTGGAAAGTCCACTGGTCCTGCTCCCCCACCTGCTCGTCCAGCTGGTCTTGGGCGTGCTGCCCCACTGTTGGAACCTGCACCTAGGGCAGTGCAGCAGCAGCAACACATTAATGGAGCAGTGTCTCATGCGCAGTCCCAGCAGCTTGAAGACCCTGCTAATGGGGAGGGTGATGAGTATGATGAGACTCGTGAAAAACTCCAGATGATTAGGGTGAAATTTTTGCGGCTTGCCCATCGGCTGGGGCAGACTCCCCATAATGTCGTTGTGGCACAGGTGCTGTACAGGCTGGGATTAGCTGAGCAGCTTAGAGCGAGAAATGGGGGCCGTGTTGGTGCCTTCAGTTTTGATCGTGCTAGTGCCATGGCTGAGCAGCTTGAGGCAGCTGGGCAGGAACCCCTTGATTTCTCCTGTACAATTATGGTTCTTGGGAAGACGGGAGTTGGTAAAAGTGCAACTATCAATTCAATTTTTGATGAAGTCAAGTTTGGCACTGATGCTTTCCACTTGGGTACGAAAAAGGTTCAGGATGTTGTGGGTACTGTTCAAGGGATTAAGGTACGGGTCATTGATACACCGGGCCTTCTTCCTTCTGGGTCTGACCAGCGCCAGAATGAGAAGATCCTTCATTCTGTCAAGCATTTCATCAAGAGAACTCCGCCAGATATTGTATTGTATCTAGACAGGTTGGACATGCAGAGTAGGGATTTTGGTGATATGCCTCTTTTGCGGACAATCACTGAGATATTTGGTCCATCAATATGGTTTAATGCAATCGTAGTCTTGACTCATGCAGCATCAGCTCCACCTGATGGTCCAAATGGTACTGCTTCAAGTTATGACATGTTTGTCACTCAACGTTCTCATGTTGTTCAACAAGCAATTCGTCAGGCAGCTGGTGATATGAGGCTCATGAAT
>CATIWR010251147.1:0-75952 GCA_949677035.1 Omphalea diandra
AGGGCTCCCACAACTAAGAAGCTAAGATCAATTATCCATTACCCTATTAGTTGAACATTGCACATGTGGTAGGAAATGTGTGTCATGATAGTATTCACTTTTTCTCATGGAGCATCTCTTTATCACAAATCAAATCCCATACAAATGATAGTTAAAAAACAATCTATATTTAACTTGAGTCCACACCTCTACTTTTCTTTTAAATGTACTTCCACCTAACATATCATAATAGTTAAGATGGATTATGGAGTATGTTCACCTTTGGCCATAAATAATAGTGCTCTTAGGAGGTAACCCAAGTTTTTAACTTTTCTTTTAATTTATTTTTTTTTCTTTACTTTGTTAGAGTTAGCTAAATTTTTTGAATAAAGTTCTTCATTTTTTTATAGGTTGCTCGGGAGAAGATGGAAGAAAATGAGGATGCTCAAAGTAAGTAAACTAAAGCTAATTGCCAAAGAAAGGTGATAACATGTTCATTGGATATTTGATGTGCATTTTGTGCTATAATGTTACTTGCCTAGATTTTCGCATTTAAAATGTTATGAATTTTTGGTAAAGTTGTTCTCATTTAAAATTCCATGTTAAACTAATAATACAGATAAAGTTAGAAGCCTTTTTGTGTATGATAATATGTGTAGAAGATTCTAGATGTTTTAGAATTCCCATTCGAATAGGATTAGGAATGAAATATTACTTATAAATAGAAAGGGAAATAGTTTTTATTGTATTTGTCATCTATTGTAGCAATTTAAGAATACAAATGGATCCTTCCTAAGCTAAAGTCAAGGAAGAACAACCATTACTCCTCCCACCACCCAATCTCAAATTGCCTAAAACTTGGATTCCACCTCCACTTCACTCAGTCATGGCTTCGAAGCAAGCACTACCTTCTATTACTATCATAGAGCCTTTTTGAAAGAAAATAAGAATCGCTTCTCTTTGAACCAAATTGTAGAAATGAAGTGTTGAGACAAAGGAATCCTAATTACCATTAAGCTAAAGGAATTTTCTTTAAATGATGAGGAAGAGGGAGGAGAAGAAGTAAGAGAGGTTTGCACTTCAAGAAGGGGAAGACAGAGACCATCTAAGGCTAAAAGTGGTAGAGGAAGATCTAAAAACGAGTAGGAAGAAATTTCAATGTTCTTAGATTAAAGATGTAATCCCTTATATGCTAGATTTCTAGCTTTGGAACCTTGCAATTGCCTTTCCATTTAGTGTTTTTGCTTTCAATTTTATAATTCATTCATGTTTAATTAGAACTTAGTTGATGATAATTTTTAAGTTTTTAATGTGTTTAACGTTGGTTTTTTTTTTTGAGTTGGATTTGAAATGGATTACACATATGGAAGTCCTAGTTTGATGAATTTGATCATTGTTTGTGTGTTTGAAATGTGTTTAATAATATTTTATAATAGGAAATTTGATTTTATAAAAAATTTAGAGGTATTAAAGGCAACTATTGTCATAGTCACGAGCAAAGTTATAGGCCATGACTAAGATGAGTAAAAGAAGGCTCAACTAAGTTCCAAGTTGCAACTCAATTTGCATCCGCAACTAAGTTACACTTCAAATGGAGCAAGTGGTTGTCATGCCCATGACACGTGTCGCAGGTTGTGATGCCATTAAGGCTTATACCCTTAGGTTGAAAATTTAAAGGGATTCTTAAGTAAATTTGAAATTCAAACATTTCCCAATAAATACATAGCATTTTTCATCTATAAATAAGCCTTTTCCTCCACCATTTCACTCACACATTCAATCAAACACTATTCCAATGTTTGAGAGCAAGTAGAAGTCTTTTGAGGGTCAACTTTGCCTTTATCTTTAGCTTTCGTTTAGTTACTAGTAAAGTTATAGGCCACGACTAAACCAAGTGAGGGAAGGCTCAACTAAGTTATAGGCCATGGCTCAATTTGCACTTGCGACTTAGTTACACTCCGAATGGAGCAAGGGGCAGTCGCACCTACGACATGTGTTGCGAGTTATGACACCCTCGAGGTTTTTGCCCTTGGATTGAAAATTTAGGGTGATTTTGAAGCAAATTTGAAATTCAAAACCTTCCCAATTGAAACCTAGCCTCTTCCATCTATAAATAAGTTTTTTCCTCCACAATTTTACTCACACATTCAATCAAACACTCTTCAAAAGTTTAAGAGCAAGTAGAAGTCTTTTAAGGATTAACTTTGCCTCTATCTTTTAACTATTCTTTTAGTTGTTCTCTTGCTCATTTACTCTTTCACAACCATCACCACCATACTTTCACATTTTTCATTTCTTCAAAGGTCGTTAAGAGCATCATCATTAAGGCAAAGGAAGAAGTAATAAAGAGGTATAAGAGACATCTCATCAAAGTATAATGCTCTTTTTCCCATCTATAATGATGAATAAGGTATGAAATTCCTTTCTCTAAACTCTAGAGTACATGTTCTATATAGATTTTTAAATAAACTTATTGGCATTTGGCACCAAGAAGGGGGGTTGAATTGGTGTACGAAAATTTCTAAAAACAAAGAGGTGAGGAGGAAAAATGAAAAGATTGAGACAAATGATTTATAATGGTTCAGGCATTAACTAACCCTATGTCCACTTTCTAATTCACCAATTGGGTATTTCACTCAATCACTAGTGTTTTAGAAGCTCACACTCAACTTAGTGTTTAGGCTCACACCAAACCTTACAACTTGTGTTTTACAGGCTCACACAAAAACCTTTTACAACTTGTGTTTTACAGGCTCACACAAAAACCTTTTACAACTTGTGTTTTATAGGCTCACACAAAAACCTTTTACAGGTGTTTTCAAGGCTCACACTAAAACCTATCTCGATGTGTTTTATAGGCTCACACAACAACTTTACGATATGGTGTTTAATGCTCACACCCAACAATTAACAATCTTATAAAGAAAATTAAAAGAAATGAGTAGCAAAGATTGAGAGCTTTTTCTCTTCATAATCAATTTCTTAACCTTTTTATTTATTAATGTTTAGTGGAGTATTTATACCCAAATTCCACCAGAGAGACTAATGGCTAGTTTAACGGCTAGTCCAATGGCTAGTTTAACAGCTAGTCCAATGGCTAGTCCATGTGTCAGCTTCCCATTGGTGATTTCTAATTTTCCTTACAAAAGTCAAAAGTTGCGGCTTTGTGTCTAACAGCTAGTTCTCGTGGTAACTTTTCATTAATGCTTCAGGAAAATATAGCCATTATGTTTCTTCAGCCAGCATAAGTTGAGGTCACGATTTTCATTGTACAGATTATTATTCTGACCGTGAAACAGCCTGCCAAATTGTGCAACTTTCACTTCTCAAATCGCGGTTGCTACCAACATGTAGCCTTTGCAATTTTTGACTTTCAACAGATTCTTAGGACACTTGTCAAGCTCTGAATGTGGACTTCTTTCCCTTTTGAAGCTTTTTGTAATTCGCGGTCGCGACTCCAACGCGACACAGACTGTAAATTAGTCTGTCATTTTTGGTTTGCTTCATTTTGCTTGTTCGTGGCCGATAATGACTCAGCGATTTAGCCTATCTGATTTTTGGCAAGTCTTCTCAAGAGTCGCGGTCGCGAGTCACTTTGGAGTTAGAGAGGTTTTCTTCCAACTTAACTTGAGAGACTTATATTTCTGCAAAATCAACACTTAATAAAAAAATTAATAATGATCAATCTCCTTTGTCAAGATCAAAAGAGGTTCTAGACTTAGGATTAACCATCGTAGTCCAACAAAACTAACTTTAATGTAACTAGAAGTCATGGATAGGATGAAAGATCTTTTAGATAGGTTACATTGGTTTAAATTTACATTCATACAAATCCCATCTTATAAAAGACTTAATCTTGAGTTCTTTTCAAAACTTCACTTTGAGAATGAGCGTAAGACATATCTCTTGTCTTTTGACTTTTTTGTAAGTAATATACCATTGATTAAAATAGTGTGAGAGATGCCTATGAGAGGCATGAGCGATCACCCTAAAAACTTTAGTACCAAAACATTTTAGGAAAGAATTTTAGGTGTTGATGTATTAAACTTCTATTGAGCTTCAAATAGAGTCATAAGAGATAGATGTTTGATTATCCTTCATAAGTTTATGGCCTTTATCTTTGGGAAGCTAGAATAAGCTAAAGTCTCTAAATAAGATATCTTTCTTATGTGGTATGCACACAGTAAGCTAAAAGTCTTAACTGTTTATGATATTTTTAAATAATTGGTGGGTATAACCAAACAACCTAGTCAAGAGGTAACATTGGGACATATAGTCACGAGTTTAGCTATGCATTTGTGTGGCTTTGATCCTAACCAAACAAATGAAAAAAAGTGTCTATCGTGGGTACTTTAGATCTTGATAAATTAGAGAAGGCAGAGGTTGTGAGATGCAAATTTAGAGGACCAAAGTTTACAAAACCAAAGAACTAAAAGGAAGAGGAAGTTTATGAAGAGATTGAAAAAAAATAAAAGAGGATGACATTCATATAGTTCCAACACTCTTCGATAAGAATGAGCACCTAATGTACCTCAAAAGTGGCCATGGAACCTAGTCCTTTAAAGGCTAGACTTCATAGATGTAAGATTGGCAAGTATTAGCCCTTCTACACCAAGAAAGGGGGTTGAATTTATGGGAAAATTAAATTTAAAAGGAAAGGTTAGTTATGCAAGTATTAGAAGAAAGTGTAAAAGAATAGAACACTTAACAATTTATAGTGGTTTAGGTATTAATTAACCATACATCTAGTCCCTAATTCTTCCAATAGGGTATTATACAAATATCAAATGTTATTTTAAAGGTCAGACCTAACTTTACAACCTGTGTTTTATCAAGGCTCTACACAACCTCACTAATGTTTCCCAAGGCTAACACTCAACCTATACAAGAGTTTTATAATCAAAGGCTAACTCTCAAACCTAAACCCAATGGTGTTTAATGCTCACACCAAATAACAACAACTCAAATACAAGAAATTAAATGCTTAAGAGTTGAGAAATAAATTTGCAAGGGTTTGGCTACAATGAATGTTATTTTCTTACATGCATGTCTATTTTGTGGAGTATTCATATGTTACTCCTACCAAATAGATGTTAGAGACAAAATTATGCCCAAATCCCTAAAGTGTGTTAGACAAATCTGCATTAAATGCTTGTTAGGCCATAATCATGGTCATTATAAATGGATCATAATTGTTATATGCCTTTCGCTATAGAATTTGCCTAATTATGATTAAGATCTTCAATTGTGCCTAACAATTGGTGACACATGGTAGTTCGACATTGTTCCTTTAGAAAGCTAGATGTTTGAGCCTTTATTGGTCTTTAAGTGTCCTGACCGCTATCTCAAGGTAGTGGATGTGAAATAAATCATGTTGGCTAACTTGATGCTACTGCTAGCCATGATTGCCACTATTAAATTTAGAGTTTTTGAGTTGAGCTTGTAGCGGTCACTATATATGAATTTGTAATAGTCTTATGACATATGGCACATAATGATGCACCCTTGAAGTCCTTCAAAACTTGATTGAATGTCATGGGTGCTATCAAGGACACGATGCTTATTGTGATTACTACTATCCAATTTATGTCTAAGACTTTCTTGGTAGCGATTGTTATTTTATGGGTAAAGGTCATAATTTATAGGCACTTCTTAATTTTATGCTTCATTCAACTTGCAATGATGTTCTAACTTAATTTCTACAATTACCACACTTAAACAAGGCATTAGAACTATTCAATCTTATGTTGTCAAGATCAAATTTGAGTTGAATCTAGGTTTGACCATCTAGTCCAATAATGTCCTTTTTTATTTTGACAATCCTAGATTGAATTTTGCATGAATAACTTATGCAATGTATTTAAAAAGTTAGATAGATGTTCTAAGAAATTGATGTACTCTATGAAATGTTCCCTCTCAAGCTATATTTCCCCTTAACCAAGTTAATCTATTGCATATAAGGTATAGTTGATCTCCCCCTTTGTCAAGAACAAAAAGAGAGAATAACCAATTAGAAGGACAAGCATATTGAGAGGGAAAAGCATAATGGCAAGCACAATAGAAAGGACAATCATATTGTTAATGACTAATTAGAAGTGTAATTAGTAAAAAATTAGAGAATATCAAATATAATTATTATTAAAGAAGACATAAAACATGAACACATACAAACAGACATAGATGTTTGATCATAATATACATGAACCTTAGAAAATATAAAACGGAAAAGACAATAACAGAAAGTGAATTGAAGATCTAAAAAAAAATAAAGATCATTTTCATAATCAAGGTCTTTAGTATCTCCTCCTTTTTCTTCATCTTCTTATTCTTCATTTGGATGAACTTTTTTATTGGTTGGCCTTTGAGATGTTTCTCCCATCATTTGTGCTTAAGAAGTGTCTTCCTCATTCTTATCATTATAGAAATCAAAATCGGGTAAGAAATAGGGCATAAGTCCATGTTTTTCTTAGATCTTCACTATACCCCCTTGAAGATGTTGAAGAAAATAGAGCCTTTTAAAGATTTTCTCCAATCATTTAGAGACCTTAGTTAGACAAGATGTAAAAGAAGAAAAGGCTTTGGATTGGCATTTACCTTTTAATGGTGGAAAAAGATATTCTTAAGGCATAACACCTTTCTGGGGTACTTTAAGCACCAATCACCTTCTCTTTGATGCTTGAGAGGCAACCTATTTAACTATGGTTTATGCTCTAAACAAGTATTCATGTGTGTTTGGTTTAATGACTTTGGAATTTAGGAGATAGTTTAAGTCAAGCCAATTTTTGTTTAGGTCATGAGTAGTGGTTAGAAAGGCTTCATTCTCAAGGGTTAGAGCACTAACATGCCTGTAAATGATAGTCAATTAAGGAAAGGAGAAATTGGCACTTCACCTTGCTCATGTGCTCCTTTTGGTTAAGGGAAAACCTCCCTATTTGAATGGATTGGTTGTGAATAAGACAGTAAAGGAAGGATAAGTCTTTTTGTGAGACTTTTTCATTGCCATCATTTCTCACATTGACAGAAAAGGTGATGATGCAATGAAAAGGCCACATTAGTAAAGTTTTGATGTGTTTAGCAATAGATTTTCTAAGGTCATGGCATTTCTCAATGGAAATACCTTTCCAAAACTCAAAGAAAATGAAATCATATGAGGAGAAGTTATGGGGGGTTTTCTCTTCATTCCGAAAGTTAAAGAGAGAGCAAAGGTTAAGGTAGGTAATGAAGAAGGGTTTGCCAAAGCATTTGATGTTTAAGCCAAACATACCTGTTGGAGAAATCTTATCCTTGCTTGTTTCCATTGTGCATATGAATTCTCTCACCACATCTTCAAAACTTATTTCATCTTTATAGATGAAAGTGGCCCATCCAAGATTGTCTAAATAATCATTGATTTCATCCTTCAATCCAAGAGGAGTGAGAAGGTGAGTTGAAGAAATCTTGTTAACTTATATCAATATCTTTTTGTTAGCTTCATATCTAGCCTTTTCTTCATGAGTTACTCCACTCATCTTGTATAGGGATAAGGTACTTCTAGTAGGGGGTCAAGACGACTAAGCAATTCCTTTCCCTTTATTTTCCTTGTTAGATTTCTTAGGAGCCATTATGACGAAGAGAGAAAGAAAAATGAAGATGAAGATTGTAGATTAGATAAGAAAGAAATGAAGTAAAAGGGTGAGAGGGAGTTAAGATTAGTCTAAATAGGTTGATAAGATATGAAAAAGTCAGAAAAATAGACAGAAATGTATTGAAAAGAGCAAAGCTTCATTTGTGGGATAAAACATTTATTGTCTAATAGTCACAAGCAGTCGCAATCACTATACATGTGTCACGATCATTAATTTAGAAAAGCCTAAGTAACGATTGGAATTTTCTTAAAAAGGAACAAAAGTAATGGGCATGAAATTTGAAATTTGAAATTTTCATAGGGGATTCTCTCATCGCGATCATCAAGTTTGAAAATAATAATAAATGATTCTCAAATTTAGAAGTCACAATTATTAAGTTTCGATCATGATTTATAAGGCATTTTTAAAAATAACTTAAAACAAAATTTTATGTATATGGCCCATATTTAGTGTGATCAAATTGTTGTATTGATGATTCATTCATGCAATTTGGCATTGATAAGCTCAAATACAAATTGAACTAACACATCTAGCTCATCAAACATATGTAACATATAATCAACAACTATATCAAACAATCAATACATATCAACCAATAGTGCATTTTGCATATGGTGAGATTAATTTTCACCTTAGGGAGCTTCAATCTAGCATCTTTAGTTCCTTTTTTATGAATTTCAATTTTTCCTCATTAAGGGGTATAGTGAAAATATCGATAAGTTGGAAATTAGTGTTAATAAACTCAAGCACTGCATTATCACTTTGGACATGATGTATAAGAAAATGATGCCTAATATCAATATGCTCGCTTCTTAAATGTTGGATGGGATTCTTAGAAAGATTTATTGCACTTATGTTGCCACATTTGATGGGATTGTGATTAACATATTTACCATAATCCTTTAATTATTGTTTCATCTAAAGAACTTGGGTGCAATAATAAGCCGCTACCACATATTCCTCTTTGGCAATGGACAAGACAACTGAAACTTACTTTTTATTAAACCAAGAAACTAGACATTCATTAATAAATTGTTAAGTTTCGAAGGTGCTCTTCCTATCCATCAAACTACTGACATAATCTGCATCTGACTACCTAAGAAGACTAAATGATGAATTCCTAAGATACCATAGTCCTAAATGTAATGTTCCATGCAAATACTTTAGAATTTTTTTTAACAGCATGCAAATGAGATTCCATAGGGCAAGATTGGAATCTAGCATATAAGCAAACATTAAACATGATATTGGTTCTAGAAGTGGTAAGATAGAAGAGAGAGCTAATCATACCTTTATACTTTTTTTCATCAATGGGCTTACCTAATTCATCCTTATCTAGTTTGATAGTTATACTCATTTAGGTCTTAGCTATCTTATAGCCATCCGTGCCAATCCTTTTAAGTGGACCCTTTGTGTACTTGGCTTGGTTGATAAAGATGTCCTATTTGGTTTTCTTAATTTGAAAACCAAGAAAGAACTTGAGTTCACCCACCATGCTCATCTTAAATTTCCTAGTCATAGACTTAGTAAATTCCTCACAAAAAGATTTATTAGTAGTAATAAATATAATATTATCAACATAATTTTGCACAATAAGTGTATCCTTATTATGCTTTTTCATAAACAAAGTTATGTCAACATTGTCTTTCTCAAAATCATCTTGTAAAAGAAATGAACTAAGCCTTTCATGTCAAGCTCTTAGAGCTTATTTCAAACCATATGAGGCCTTAGTTAACTTGAACACATGATTTAGGAAATCATGAGACTCAAAATCTGAAGGTTGTTCAATAAACACTTCCTCCTCAATGAAACCATTTAAGAATGCACTTTTCACATCCATTTAAAAAAGTTTGAAATTCATATGATAGAGAAATGCTAAAAGAATTCTAATGGCCTATAATCTTGCAACAAAGGTAAAGGTTTCATCATAATCAATGCCTTCCTCTTAGTTGTGTGCCTTAACAATAATCTATCTTTGTTTCTTGTTATGAAACTTTACTCATCTAACTTATTCCCAAACACCCATTTGTATCCCATAATCGAGTGTTCCTTAGGCCTAGAAACAAGTTCCCAAACTTTATTTCTCTGTAATTGTTGAAGTTCCTCTTGTATAGCAATCACCCAACTTTCATCATCAAGAGCCTTATGAATTGACTTTGGCTCAGTTTGAGAAACAAAGGCAAGATTATTATCAAAAGAATGTAATTGAGCTCTAATACTTAGTCTACTGGATGTCCTATCGATGATAAGATCTTTTAGGTGATTTTTGGAGTATATCTAATCCCTGGGGAGTCTTTGAGCTTGGCACTCCTTTATTAAAGTTCAAATTCCTCTATTTCCTATGGCAACTCATTCTCTTCAATATCAATCACCTTTTCTTTAAAAGTTGAATCATGCACCATCTTTTTAAAGTCACCTATAGGATCATCAACAGAGAACCTTTCGTAAGATTAAGTTTGCTAGACTCATCAAATACAACATTTATAGACTCTTTAACCACCATAGATTTTTTTTTATTAAACACCCTATATGCCTTGTAAGTGGTCGAATAGCCAAGAAAGATACCTTTAAAATTTTTTAGGCAAATTTTTGAAGGTTGCCCTTGGTATTGAGCATGCAACATTTGCAACCAAACAATATAAGATATGGAAGCTTGGGTTTTCTTCCATTCCATAGCTCATAAGAAGTTTTATTTAGAATGAGTCTTTTAAAAACTCGATTTGCAATAAAATATAAGGTATTGATGGCTTTGGCCCAAAAGTAATTTAGCAAAGAATACTCATTAAACATAGTTCTAGCCATCTTTACTAATGTCCTACTTTTCCTCTCTACAACACCATTTTGTTATGGTATTCTAGGAGTAGAAAAGTTATGAGAAATCCCATTCTCCAAGCAATAGGTTTTAAAAGAATCATTTTTCAAATTCTTTTCCTTGGTCACTTTTAATAGAAAAACTGAAGTAACCTTTTTTATTTTGAACTCTTTTGGCAAAGTTTTTAAATGCATCAAAAGTGTCACCCTCTAAACAACAAAGGAGACCCAAGTGAACCTAGAGTAGTCATCAACTTGTACAAAAGCATAATGTTTTCCACTAAGGCTAGCATTCCTAGTGAGTCTAATTAAGTCCATATGAATGAGTTGAAGAGGCCTAAAAGTATTGACAACATTTTTTTGTTGTGAAAGATGTTTGGTGTTGCTTCCCCTATTTGACAAGGTCCATATGTCTTGTTCTTTATGAACTTAAGATTTGGAAGACCCTCTACTGACTCTCCTTTTGGCAACTTTATAGAAGGTCCATGCTAGCATGTCTAAGTCTTCTACGCCGAAACCAAGATTCATTGCTAATGGAAACAATACACTTAAAGGATTGGTTAGAAAAAATGTCTAAGTCAATTTAGTAGGCATTGCCTCTCCTTTCACCATCAAAGATTACCTTCTTATCCAAAAATGTGGTAACTCTAAATTCTTTAGGGTCAAAGATAAGTTTGTTACCTTCATCACATGATTAACTCACGCTTAATATATCATGTTTCAATCTTTCAACCAAAAGAACATTTTCAATGAAAGAGCAACCTTTCTTACCAATAATTCTAATGCCAATTACCTTACCCTTGGCATTGTTTCCAAATATGACATTGACACCATCTTTCTCTTTAATGGTTATGAATAGATTTTTATTGTTGGTCATGTGCTTTAAGCACTCACTATCCACATCCTAGTCATTATATTCTTTGGTGGCTTCCAAGCATTACTATAACACAAACACATTTCATTCTTGTGTAGGTACCTAAGCATTCTTAAGTCTTTGGGAGTGAGGCTTAAAAGGGTCCTCGAATTTGAGTTGTGCTTTACTAATGTAGCAAAATATATTTATATAACCATATTTCATTCAATAGTGGCATTAGATATTAGAGTTGTGAGTCTTTCTCATAAGAGCGACCTTAACAAGAGTAGGAAGCTTTCTTATAGCTTGGGTGTGTGAATGTATACAAGTTCATGAGTGAGAAGTAGAAGGGAAGTTTTATATGTATGGGCATGTATGTGTATGGACATGCCTCTTCGAGTACATGTATGCATGGTTAGCTCTTTGAGTCTTAACTCTAAAACCTTGGGGGGATTTCCCCTTGCCCTTAGGATTAGGAGGCTTAGTACTTGAATCACTCTTCTTCCTAATAACCTCAATGCTAGAAGTTTGAGCGTTAGATGCTCTAATGAATGTAGAAGGATAAGATGTATATGAGGAAGCTCCATTAAAGCCTAAATCATGTCTCATTGGGGGTGGTCTTTGAGACACAATAAAAGCATCCAAAACTTCTTTCCCTTTGTGAAATCTTAAAATGGAATTCCTAAGCGCTATTACTTCAACTTTTAATGTGTCATTTTCTTTTCTTAAAGAATCAAGAAAGGATGAGTTTTTAGAAAGATTTTCTAAAGATTTCTTGAGCTCTTCACTAGAAGTTCTCAAGTCATTTACAAGATCATTTAAATCCTTAAATTCATCATCAAGTTTTGAACATTTCTTTTTGTAAATTTTCATTTGAGACTTATATTTATCATCTCTTAGGGTTCGAGCTTTAAGAAACTCATCCTTTTCATCTTCAAACACAACATATTCATCATAAGAATGAGAAGAAGTACTTCTTTTGTATGAGTTGTCATCTCGAGCCATGAAGCAAAAAGTTACAACCTTTTCTTTTTCCTCTTCCTCACTTGAATCATCATCTTATGTAGCATTGAAGCTTTTTTTTTCTCCTTATCCCAATAATGTGACCATGTATTTTATATTCATAGTAAGTCACCACATTCTTATTATCTTTGAAATTAAGAGATACTCTTTTAAAGTTCCTCCTATCTTTTCTTCTCTTTATTAGCTTCTTGGTCCTCATTGAGAGCATTAATAGCTATTCTTCTTCTTTCTCACTCTTATCATTATCACTAGAGGCAACTGTAACCTTTTTATCATTGTTTGAAGACTTTAGAGCAAAAATCTTGTTATACTTTTTCAATTTTATCCCCTTGTCCTCTCATTTTCTTCATTTCCTCATCCTTTTTTAATACTATCTCATGAGTAATTAGCTTGCCAATAATGACATTTGTTTGTACCTTTCCAATCTCCAGATTGACTTCTTATATGCTATAAACTCTACCATCAAACTTCTCAAAAGGAAGATATCTGAGAATTTTAGTGTTTACCACATGGTCTATTATAATTCTTCTAAGCTTCTTCATGTCTGTGATAATGGAGAGGAGTCTATTTATCATGTTGGTGATGCTTTCATTTTCTTTCATCACTAAGAGTTCCTGCTTCATCACATACATCTCTAATCTACTTCATTTTACAAGTGTAATGCCCTTGTAGTAGTTCTCTAAGGCCTTCCATACCCCATGGGCAGTTAGACAATGTTGAATTCTACCAATCTCTTCTATTGATAAGGAACTAAGAAGAATGGTCATTGCCCTCACATTTTTGCCATTTGATCTTTTATGAGCTTCACCTATCCTTTCATTGGAATCAACTCTTTACTACCATCTACCACTTTAGTTGAGGGCTTCCATTCTTTTGCTACAATGTCCCATAAATCCACCACATCACTATCTTAATAAATCTTCATTTTATACTTTCAATAAGTATAGTCGGATGCATCAAAGAAAGGCTTAAGGTTAGTCATGATCCTCTCACACAATTAAGGCTTTATTTGAGAATAAGCTTCGATACCACTTGTTAGCCCTTGTGCACCAAGAAGGGGGGTTGAATTGGTGGGAAAATTAAAATTTTGAGGGAAGGTTTGTCATGCAAGTATTAGAAAAAATTCAAGAAGAATAGGACACATAATAATTTATAGGGGTTAAGGCATTAATTAACCCTTCATCCACTCTCCAATTCTTCCAATGGGATACTTCACGAATATCAAATGGTATTTTAAAGCCCTCACCAAACTTTACAACTTATGTTTTACAAAGGCTCACACATAATCTCACTAATGTTTCCCAAGGCTAACACTCAACCTATACAAGAGTTTTACAATCAAAGGCTCACTTTCAAACCCAAACCTAATGGTGTTTAATGCTCACACTAAATAATAATAGCTCAAATATAAGAAATTGAATGTTTAAGAGTTGAGAAATAAATTTACAAGAGTTTAGCTATAATGAATGCTATTCTTTGGCATTTTATGTCTAATCGATGAAGTATTTATACGTTACTCCCACCAAACAAATGTTAGAGATAAAACAATACCCAAATCTCTAAAGTGTGCTTGGCAAATCTGCATTAAATGCTTGTCAGGCCATAGTAATGGTCACTACAGGTGGATTGCGATCACTATATGCCTTTTGCTTAAGAATTTGCTTAGTCGGTGTCAAGATCTTTAGTTGTGCATAACGACTAGTGACACATGATAGTTCAACATTTTAGAAGGCTAACCATTTAAGCCTTTCTTGATCTTTGAGTGTCCCTGTTGGTTTAGATGGAGATTAGACAACCTAAGAAGGGTTTGTAAATAAAAAAAAAAAACAAACTTAGTAGAAGCAACAAACATAAATCAAAATAAAGTTCTATAGTGGTTTAGCAAAGTGCCTACTCCACTCCTTAAGCTTTTGCTTAGGCCTTTCTATTCTTTTTGCAAGCTCAAGAATAAACATTCTGTTTTCCAAGCTTAAGGATGGCCTTACCTTTTCAAGCTCAAGGACAACCTTTACAACTACTCTCTTTTAATAAGGAATAAGAGAGTCAACCCAACCCTTAGTATTTTTTTGAGGTATAATAACAACCTTTTAACCACTAGAAATGATAGATCCAAGTAGTGTCAATGGCTTTTAATTAGGTAATAAGTATAGTTTTAGTGCTCAAGAAAACCTACTCTCAACGAATTACAAAGTAATCCTCACATTACCCAAATCAAAGCAATACCAAATGATTTGCTTAAAGAACTTACTAGATGTTCTATAGTTGTTTACAATTTATTCTCCAAAGTTTTTTACCCTTTTATACTTTTCATAAATGTTCCTTATATGTCCAAATGCCAAACTAGTCGATGGAATAGTTGATGTTCAGTCTAATAGCTTTTCACAAAACTAGCCATTAGAAGGAACGATGTACGTTGATTATGCGTAATAGTTATTGATCTTATAACGGATAGTTCCAACACCCGTTGTTCATCATTCCAAGGTAGTTGGCTTTAGCCTCAATGCTTGTAATGCCTTTTGTTGATTTCTAAAAAGTTAGAGCTTTATACAAAAGTGATTCAATGACCGTTGGAGATCTCTTAATGCCCCGTTGAAAATATATCAATACTTGTTGATTGTTTGAGTGTACCCTGTCGGGAGGACTAGAAGGTGTAACATAAACTAGAACACTTTGTCAACACTTATTGTGAAAAGACAATGCCTATTGTGAGGTCCAATATAGCTCAAACTATAGCACTTCTCCAATGCTCATTTCAAATTTCTTAATGTTTGTTGGATGATCCAGAACGTTTTGTGCATCTGTAGCAATTGTTCAATGCTTGTAGTGAATTTTTAATACTCATTGGAAATTGTTTAATGCTTGTTGTAAATTTCCATTGACCATTAAATTTTTTCTCCTCCATTACCATTCGTCAGGTCTATTCAGAGGATACAAAAACACTAAAGTATAAATATTAGAACTTATTAAGATTTTGTCATTGTTTTTTTATGATTCAAAACACATCATTGAAAGTAAAATAGTGATACCAATGCCTTAGGATCACATGTTCTCCAAGCATTCTCCTCATTGACACAACATTTCCTCCTTTTTGAACGATGACAAAACTAAGACTTTGATACCAAAATTCAAAACTTAAAACACCGAGGATACCAAACATCATAACACAAAAATACAAAATGTTACTTATAAAGCTAGATATCAAATATACTATAAAAGATGTCAAATGTTGATTGTTAAAAACATAGAGGATACTAAAAGTTCTGCTATCAAGTGATTCATATAAGAGTATCCAAATCCAAACAAATAAGTGATACCAACCAAAGCATCTAAAAATTCTCCCTCGTTTTGTCATAATGACAAAAAGAGATACTGAAATATTTGATACCAAAAAATTAGCCAATGCAAATAAAATTCTCCCTTTAAAATTTAGGCCAAATTTCTCAAAAACAAAGCAAATAGGATGATGGTAAAAAGAATTAGACCTTCTCAAGATATCTTATGATGTTATCTAAATTACAAAACACTTAGAGAAGGAAAACTATGCCTATTTATATGATTTTGCCTAATAAATCCCTCAAGATATTTAAATTATAATTCAGTTAACATATTTAGGATCACATGTTGTATTCATGTGTTGAGGATAACAAGAGAGGAATGACAGTTACTAGAGATCCATAATTCAAACTTCCCCTTAGCAAAAACATGGTAAACAACAAATAGGGAAAAAGATACATTACAGTTTATGATTTTCAAAATATAATATCCTTTTCAAAATCTGCAATTCCACTCACCATTTGATTTTCCATTTTGAGCAATGGGTAAAAAGCCTTTAATCCTACAAAATTAAACTTTCTTTAGTACCCATTTTATTTTGGGTCCATATGGGTTAGTAACATAAACATGTTAATCTCTCAATCTAGCATAACAAAAGTAAGCTTTTTTGCCATATTTTCCAAAATAAAAGAATTTCCAATGAATGCTTTTCTTAAGCTCAATTATGAAGTAAGTGTGAGGTGGCTTCCTAAATTTTTGATGCCTAAAATGTGTAGGAACCTGTGCATTATTGATATACTTGGTTCCATAAATAAAGGCATGATCTACCTTTGGCATATGAAAATGTGAATACGTGTAATTAGTTTTATGCTTATGTGATGAAGGTGATGGTGTTCTAGTTTGGATGAAGCTCTTATAAACATTAGCTATGAAGTGGAATGTTTAGATTGATCAAAGCCTAAGCTATGTCTATCCTTTGAAGTCTTTTGAAAGCCCAAAATAAGACCAAGTGTTTCTTTTTCTTTTGTTAAAAAGGCAAGGGAATCCTTCAAAGTTGAGTTCTCTTTCTTGAGAATCTCATTTTGAGAGATAATTTCATAAAACTTCTTTTCTTTGTTCAAAGCCTTATTTCCCTTTTGAAATAGATCAAAACCTTTTAAAAGTTCCACTAATTCAGTTTCAAAATTTTATTTCTTTCAAAACTTTTATCGAGATCATTGCTAGTAGATTTTATGACTATATTAAGATTTTCAATAGTAAAGGTGTCTATCAACTCTTGATCATCCTTACTATATCACTATTAAGAGAGCTAGAACATACTTGTTCTGAAGAGTTCTCCTTCAAGGCCATAAGGTAGAGATAAGTTATTTCTCTTCTTCTTATCCTAAGGCTCTTTTTCACCGTCAATTGGTTCATATCCATTAAAATCATCCTAAATGGCTTTATAAGCTTTCTTCTTCTTATTGTCCTTCTTTTCAGCTATGGCTTTTGGAAAGTCTGCTTTCATATGGCCAAGCCTCCCATATCCATAGCATTTAATCTTTCAAGCTTACCTTTGCTCTTCTTCTTTGGCATCCTTCTGAATTTATTTGTTAGGAGGGCTACCAGCTCTTCATCTAACTCTTCGTCATCTGAGCTAAGGCATTAGGAGGTAGCTTTGAGTGTTATCCCAATCTTCTTCTTATTTGTATCCTCAAATATGGATAGAGCTTTTTTGTTTAGGTTCATATCATAGTCAATGAGATTTCCCAACAACTCATTAAGTAGCATGGTTTTCAAGTCCTTTAAAGATGTGCCTTGCCGAGCCACTCCTTAGGTAAAAATCTCATAACTTTCTTCATAAGTTCCTTATTGGTGAATGTTTTCCTAAAAGCCTTCATTGCTTTAACAATCTTAATGAATTGATTATACAATTTTGAGATTATTTCATCAGGCTTCATTAAAAAGATTTCATACTAGAAAATAAAGGACCCTATCTTGTTTTCTTTGACTTTACTGGTTCCCTTATGTGTGATCGCTAGGACCTCCCAAATTTCTTTGGCAGTTGTCCTCATGCTCACTTTATTCTACTCACTTTTACTTAAAGCATAAAAGAGCATGTGGATAACTTTGCCATTATTAGCAACTTGCCTTTTTTTTAATCAAACATCTCATCAATATCCTTCTCTATTTTAGTGCCATCAGTAAGTGTCTTTATTAAAGTGTATGGACCTTTCTATATAATTCTCTATAGCTCAATGGACTTAGATCTAAGAAAGGAATACATTCCACATTTTTAATACTAGTAGTCTATTTTATTGAATAAGGAAGGTCTCATAATTGATTAAACTTCAAAAGAGATCAGGCTATAATATGAATTGTTGACAGAGGGTGAATTGGGTTGTAAATAAAAACAAACTTAGCAGAAGCAATAAACACAAATGAATACAGAGTTTTATAGTGGTTCGATGATGTACCTACTCCACTCTTCAAGCTTGCACTTAGACCTTTCTATTCTTGTTATGGGCTTAAGAATAACCTTTCTCTTTTAAGGCTCAAAGACAATCTTCCCTTTTCAAGATCAAGGACAACCTTTACAACTAATCTCTTTTAACAAGGAACAAGAGAGTCAACCCAATCCTGGGTATTTTTCTAAAGTATAATGACCTTTTAACCACTAGCAAGGATAGATCCAAGTAGTGTCAATTTCTCTTAATTATACAACAAATATACTTTTAGTGCTCAAGAAAACTTACTCTTAAAGAGTTACAAAGTAATCCTCATACTACCCAAGTCAAAGTAACAATAAAAGGTTTGCACAAAGAACTTGCTAGGTTTTCTCTAATTGTAACATCCCTATCCACATTCATTGACATTCTTACATGAACATACTCATTGCATAAATTATTTGCAATCCTATATGAATATATGCAATGGATAAATGATCATTTAGACATGTAAATAAGCACGATGATGACACTTGCACTATTGCATTTTGGACACTTGAACATATATGTAATGTTTGTATAGTTGCATGGCAAATTATCTTATGTTGTATGCATGTTATAACATCATAAATAATGGTATTTTAGAGATTATTTAAAATTATAAGGAGCATATGGGGATTAGGAGATCGATGGAGATGATGAAGGAGTAAAGAAGAAGGACTAAAAGAGGAAAAGTGAACTTTCAATCAATGGAAATGAGACACCATGATTTTGTCGTATTATAAGAGGTTTACAAATTAAAATTTTCATCTTTTAGGAGGAGAATAAAGAGAATAAATGTGAGGGGTGGCAAAAGAATGAGAGAGCTAAGGAAGAAAGAAAGAAAGAAAGAAGAAGAAGAAGAAGAAGAAGGAAAGGGAGAAGAGTAAGCTGCCTAGGAAGGAATGCTAAGTTTTTCTAGTTTTAGGACAATAGGTAAGTTAATTTATCTTCTTCGTACATAAAATTACTCCCTCATGACATGTTAATCATGCATGGTTAGTAAGAATTATGAAGTATTTAAGGTAGATCTCTTATATGGAAGTTGAAATTCAAGAGAAACAAGAGCTAATTGTGTTGGTTTTGTTATTAGAGCAAAATTTTGTACCCACGATTTCATAACCCTAGAAAAGGAGTTAGGGAAAGTGTAAAATATGAAATTTGTAGATTTATGGCCCATCTAAATTTGTATATAACATTTTTTTATTAATTTGGTGTGTGTTTGTGTGAGGAGATATGGCTCCTTCATTAGGGCTGGTTCATAAACAATGGAAATCTCTTCAGTCTTTCTGTTTTCATATATTTTGATGACTTTATGTGTTGATTTAGATAAAGTACAAAACATAAAATTTGTAGGCTTGTATCCCCTCTAAATACATGTAGAGCAGTTTTGCTTGATTTTTTTATGTGGAAATAGATATGGCTCATTGATTATGACTAACCCTGAACCTGATGAAACCTCATTTGTCTTTTAATTCTGTTTTCCAAGAATTTAATGGCCATAGATTTGGAATTTGCTAATGTTCTAAACTTGAAAGTTATGTATTTATGTTTGATATACATGCTTGTGAAATACTTTTGCCAAATTTAACATGGTTGTTGAGCTATTGCCCCTTCATTATGACTGATTGTCAACATATTAAAAACCTGCTCACCCTGAGATTGGTCATTTATTTTGGTGACTTTATAGACTGAATTAGATAATGATTAAACATGAAAAATTTTCCTTTATGTGTTTTGTAACTTCAGGTAGATTATTTTTATAATTGGATTTGTATAATTTGAGATATACCCAAGATTGTAAGACCTACTCAGATTGAGATGTCATTGAAATAGGGCAAAATTAAAAAATTCACCATATTTTCTATGTCTCATATTGATCTAAAATTTGAATATGTTGTATCATTATATGTCTAGTTTATTTAGAAAAAAAATCAAGTCATTTAGATAAGTATATCTAGAGTTATTACTATGAGAGTGTAGCAAGGTCAGGCTGCCATATATGGAACATATGCATAAACACTAGGTCCACTTGCATGGATCATACCATAGTTGCATATAAAGCATTCATAATCATTTTGACATACTTATAACCATGTATGTATCAAATATTAGGATCTCAAAACTTTGAGGAAGCCCTAGAGAGAGAACCAAACCTACCATAAAGATTGGTCACATCAAAAGGTGAGTAAAAACCATACTTAGATTCTAATGTGTATGTGTGATAATTTTATGATGTGATTATGTTCTATTACATGTATATGTGATTGAATTATTACATTTTACATGTGAATACAAGTTAAGTGAGAATTATATGCTCTTAATGATTACTTGGTGTACCATTATGAATGAACACTTACATATGAGACTAAAAGGATGACGTGACTGACTTGTCAAACACTTGCAAATCATTTAGAAAAGGGACCAATATGTCCTATTGGCACATATTATTGATCAAATGATTCACTTATTATATATTGGCCAACACAATCAAATGTCAATTAAATCACGTGAATTCCCGAGAGCAGTGTTTATCTTATAAGGTCACGACAAAAATCAATCTATTGCATTTACACTTGCATAGTGAATTCTTATATTTGTAATATATCCTCATGATATTTGATTATTGGTTATGTTGTAAGAATATGATTACTATTTTTTTTATTGAGTCATGACTCATCAAATCTCAATTATGTTTTTTTGATACTGAAGCATAGGGTTTGGATGCATTGGTGCATAGAGACACATACACCATAGGTCATTGATGAAATTCCATCTCTCTATCTCCTTGTGTCATGTATATATATCTAGAAAGAAACCAGTTTATAGTTACAAGCCTTGAACATTAGTTAATATATATGTATATTAAATACATGTTGGATTGTGTATGTAAGATGAATTAACCTTTATGCATATGTATTTTTGGACATGAATGTCAAGAGTGTAAATGAAAATGAATGTCATTACACTAATTACTTACAATTTTTTCTTTAAAGTTTTCTAACCTTTTATGGTATTTAAAAATCTCCCTTATATAGCCAAATGCCAAACTAGTCATTGGAATATTTGATGTGCAGTCTAATAACTTTTTTTTTATTTATATAAAACTAGCCCTTATAAGTAACAACACCTGTTGATTCTAAGCAATGCATATTGATTTTGTAATGGGTAGTCCCAACACCCATTGTTCATCCTTCCATGGTGATTGGTTTTGGCCTCAATGCTTGTTATAGTATGATCAATGACTATTGTTGATTTCTAGAAAGTATGAGTTTTATGCAAATGTGATTCAATGTCTGTTAGAGGTCTCGCAATGCTTGTTGGAAATATCTCAACACTTATTGATTGTATCCCATTAGGAGGTTCAAAAGGTGTAGTACAAAGTAGAGTACTTTTCCAACACCTACTATCAAAGGACAACATCCATTGTGAGGTCCAGCATAGCTCGAACTAGAGCACTTCTTCAATGCCAATTTCAAATTTCTCAATGCTCATTGGATGATTCAGAATGCTTTATGCATTATAGCATTTGTTCAATGCTCATTGTGAATTTTTAATGCACGTTGGAAATTATTTAATGCTTGTTATGAATTTCCAATGACCGTTGAATTTGTTCTCCTCTACTATCGTTCGTTGCGTTTGTTCACAGGATATAAAAACACTAAAGTTCAAACATTAGAACATCTCAAGATTTTGTTATTGTTTTGTTATCATTCAAAACACACCATTCAAAGTAGAGTAAGACTAATGCCTTGGGGTCACATGTTCTCTAAGCATTTTTCCCATTGACACAACATTCTCCATCTTTTTGAATGATGGTAAAACCAATATGCTTTTATACCAAAAATTCAAAACTTAAAACACAGAGGATACCAAATGTTACAACACCAAAATACAAATGTTGCTTATAAGGTTAGATATCAAACATACCATAAAGGATACTAAATGTTGAATGTTAATAACATAGAGAATACTAAATGTTATACTATCAAGTGAGTTCAAAGGACAATATCCAAATCTACATAAATAAGTGATACTAATCAAAGCATCCAAAAATTCTCCCTCTTTTATCATCATGACAAAAAGAGAACCAAAAATATTTGATGACAAAAAATTAGACTATGCAAATAAAATTCTCCCTTTTAATATTTAGACCAAATTTCTCGAAAACAAAGTGAATAGGATGGTACCAAAAAGAATTAAGCCTTATTAAGATATCTTATGATGTTATCTAAATTACAAAACACTTAGAGAATGAAAACTTCGCCTATCTATATGTTTTTGCCTAATAAATCTCTTAAGATATTCAAATAATAATGTAGTTAACATATTTGGGATCACATGTTCTATTCATGCACTGAGGATAATAAGAGAGGAAGGATAATTACTAGAGATTCATATTTCACACTCCCTCTTAGCAAAATCAAGGTAAACAATAAGGAGGGATAGAGATACATTATAGTTTATGATTTTTAAAATACAATAGCCTCCTCAAAATCTGCAACTGCACTCACCATTTGATTTTCCATTTTGAGCATATGGTGAGGAGACTCTAATCTTACAAAATTAAACTTTCTTTGGTACCCATTTTCTTTATGTTCATACGGGTTCATAGTGTAAACATGTTCATCTCTCAATCTAGCATAACAAAAGTAAGCTTTATGGGCATATTTTCCATAAAAAAAGCATTGGCAAAATAATGCTTTCTTAAGCTCATTTGTGGAGTAAGTGTGAGGTGGCTTCCTAAAGGAATGATGCCTAAAACATGAAGGAACCTGTGGATTCTTGATATATTTGGTCCATAAATAAAGGCATGATTGCCTTTGGCCTATGAGAGTGTGGCTATGAGAGTGTGGATGTGAGCAGTTAGCGTTGTGCTTATGTGATTTTGATAAAGGTGATGGTATTCTAGCTTTAGAATAAGTTCTCATAAACTTTGTCTTTGAAGTGGATTTTTTAGATTGATCAAAGTCTAAGCTATGTCTATCTTTTGAAAGCCTAAAATAAGTTCATGTTATTCTTTTCCTTTTGTAAAAGAGGTATGTGAATCCTTCAATTTTGAGATCTCTTTCTTGAGACTCTTATTTTGAGAAGACATAATTTCATAAAACTTTTTTTCTTCGTTTAAAGCCTTATTTTCCTTTTGTAATAAATCAAAACCTTTTCTAAGTTCCACTAATTCAGTTTTCAAAATTTTGTTTCCTTCAAAACTTTTATCAAAATCATTATTGGTGGACTTTAGGACCATAATAAGATTTTCAACGTAAACATGTCTACCAAATCTTGATCCTCATATGTATCACTATTAAAAAAGCTAGAACATACATGTTTTGAAGAATTCTCCTCTAAAACCATAAAGCTGAGATTGGTTCTTTCTCTTATTCTTATCCTTGGCTCTTCTTAATTCTCACTTGGTTTAAATCGACTACAATCATCTCAAGTGGCTTTATAGGCTTTCTTCTTCTTCTTCTTATTCTCTTTTTTCTCAACTTTGGCTTTTGGACAGTTTGCTTTCATGTGGCCAACCCTTCCATGTTTATAATATTCAATTTGCTCAAGCTTGCCTTTGCCCTTCTTTTTAGTATCCTTCTAAATTTATTTAGTAGGAGGGCTACCTACTGTTCATCTAACTCTTCATCATATGAGCTAAGTTATTTAGAGGTAGTTTTTAATGTTATCCCAATCTTTTTCTTATTTACAACCTCAGATGTGGATAGAGCTTCTTTGTTTAGGTTCATCTCATAGTCAATGAGATTGCCCAACAGCTCATCAAATGGCCTGGTTTTTAAGTCATTTAAGTCCTTTAGCGAGGTGACCTTGTTAAGCTAGTTCCTAAGTAAAAATCTTAGAACTTTCTTTATAAGTTCCTTATTGGTGAATGTTTTCCTAAAAGCCTTTATTTCTCTAACAATCTTATTGAATCAATCATACATTTATGAGATTGTTTCATCAGGCATCATTATGAAGGTTTCACACTAGAAAACAAGAGTCTCCATCTTAGTTTCTTTGCCTTGATTTGTTCCCTTATGTGTGATCTTTAAGGCTTCATAGATTTCCTTGGTAGTTTTCCTCATGCTCACTTTGTTATACTCACTTTTGCTTAAAGCATAAAAGAGCATGTGGACAACCTTGTCATTACTAGAAAATTGCCTTTTTTCTTTATCAGAAATCTCATCAATATCCTTCTCTATTTTAATGCCATCAGTAAGTGTCTCATTGGAGTGTATGGACCTTTCTCTATAATTCTCCACAACTTAATGGACTCAGATCTAAGAAAGTAGTACATTATGGTTGTCCAATACTGGTAGTTTGTTCCATTAAATAAGAAAGGTCTACAACTAATTATCCTTCTAGTCCAGACTTATTATGGGTTGTCAGGATCATATCCCTATTGCACTTGAGCTTCAAAAGGGGTTAGGCTTTAATACCCATTGTTGGTTTGGATGGAGATAAGGCAACACAAGAAAGGGTGGTGAATTACATTGTAAATAAAAATAAAAACAAAAACAAAAACAAACTTAGTAGAAGCAACAAACACAGATCAACATAGAGTTTTATAGTGGTTTGACAATGTGCCAACTCCACTCCACAAGATTTCATTTAGGCATTTCTATTTATTTATTTATTTGCAGGCTTAAGAAAAACCTTTCCTTTTTTTAGGCTCAAGTACAATCTTTCCTTCTCAGGCTTAAGGACAACCTTCCCTTTTAAGGCTCAAGGGTAACCTTTATAGCTACTCTCTTTTAATAATGAACAAGAGAGTCAACCCAATCCTTTATATTTTTCTAAGGTATAATACCGACCTTTTAACCAGTAGCATGGATAGATCCAAGAAGTGTTAATGCCTTTTAATTAGGCAGTAAATATACTTTAAGTGCCTAAGGAAACTTACTCTTAAAAAGTTACAAAGTAATCCTCACACTACCCAAATCAAAACAACACTAAAAGGTTTGCATAAAGAACTTGCTAGATATTCTTTAGTTGTTTACAATTTGTTCTTCAAAGTTTTCTAACCTTTTATGGTCTTAAAAATGGTTCCTTATATAACCAAATTCCAAACTAACCATTGGAATAGTTGATGTTCAGTCTAACAGTTTTTCTACAGAACTAGTTGTTAAAAGTAATAATGCCCATTGATTTTGAGCAATGGTTATTAATATTGTAATGGGTAGTCCCAACACCCATTATTCATCCTACCATGATTTTTGATTGTGGCCTCAATAACCCCTTAGAGTATGATTAATGCTTGTTGCTAATTTCCAAAAATTGTGAGCTTTTATGCAAAAGTGATTCAATGCCTATTAGAGATCTCACAATGCTTGTTGGAAAAATATCAACATCTTTTGATTGTTTTAGTGTACCCCATTAGGAGATCTAAAAGGTGTAGCACAAACTAGAGCACTTTTCCAACACCTACTGCAAAAAGACAACACCTATTGTGAGGTCCAGCATAACTCAAACTAGAGCATTTCTCTAATGCAAATTTCGAATTTCTCTATGGCTGTTGAAAACTCTAGAATGCTTTATACATCTATAACACTTGTTAAACACTCATTATGATTTTTCAATGCTCATTGCAAATTTCTAATGACTATTGAATTTATTCTCCCCCATTATCGTTCATTGAGTCTATTCATAGGATACAAAAATAGTAAAGTACAAACATAAGAATTTCTCAAGATTTTATCATTATTTTGTTATCATTTAAAATACATCATTCAAAGTAAAGAAGTGAGACCAATGCATTGGGATCACATATTCTCCAAGAATTCTCCCCACTGACAAAATAGTCTCAACCGCTATCTCAAGGTGGTGGTTGCGCAATAAATTGTGCTGGCTAACTATATGTTATTGTTGGCTGCAATTGTCATTGTAAAATTTGGAGTTTTTGAGTTGAGCTTATAGTGGTTGCCATGACAATGTTGCGATGGTTACAAATGAATTTATAACAATCACGTGACATATGGCACACGACTATGTAACCCTGAAGTCCTTCAAAACTTTATTGAATGTCATGACAACTATTATGGATGCGATGCTCACCACAATTGCTACTATCTAATTTATGTCTATGACTTCTCTTGGTAGCGGTTGTTATTTTATGGGTAGCGACTGTGATTTATTACACTTATTGACTTTGTGCTCGATTCAACTTCTAATGATGTTTTAACTTAATTGTTGCAATCACCACACTTAGACAAGGCATTAAAACTATTCAATCTTTTGTTGTCAAGATCAAAAGAGAGTTTGACCTAGGTTTGACCACCTAATCCAACAACAAGGACAGAGAGGATGCAAAGGCACCTAAACTACAAGATAAGGCCATATTTTGCAAGATTTAACATCGATTTGCCTTTTCCACTGGATACACCTTGATGCACTATGTTAGGAGATGTTCCTCTAGTTTTTATCATTGTTGATGTCATGTTCACTTGTAACATATTAAACTTGCTTTTTTATTCTTATGTTTAATGTTTGAGTGTTATAAGGTGCATATGCATAAATGCTATAAGTTTATGTTTATATGGCACTAATAAGCAATGTAATGAGGCATAAGTTTAATAAAATTTTCTTTTACATTGTCTCATTCTCTTTTAGTTAGTTTTTATTTTGTTTTTTTATTTTGGATTGGTTATTTGATGTTTCTTGTTTTTCTCAAATGTTTGTAAGAGTGTAAGCTAAAACATGAAGAGATTTGGATGCAATCAACCTTCCACTAAGATTAGAACGGAGTATTTATTTTTGTACAACCTTTTCTATATCTTTTGTGTTGTAAAATGCATGTCATTAAGGATAATATCATATTTAAGTATGAGGGAAGGGGGCAATTATGATTGTAAGCTTTGACTTATATGATACTTACACCTATGTATAAGGCTAAATGGACTAAAATTTTTTATGATTTTTACAAATATGTGTGGCTTGATTAAGCTTTCTTTTGTAATTATTATGAGTAACTATGAAAGATATGTCATTATTAGGATGAATTTAATTGAGTTAATTGTCAATTTGAAGAGCATAACTTATTAATTTAGGATAGTTGGAATGTAGTGAGATTGTATTTTACATGTATATTGAAATAAGTAATTTGGCTAGCTATGAATAAATGTAATTATAGGAACTTAAAATAAAAAAGAATTGTTATTATGTTTATTAATTAGCAATGACAAAATAGTTTAAGAGACATGATATAGGAATAATTAAAATAAAATCAAAAGAAAGAAAAATAACCACTTCGATATTTTTAAGATGCTTAGTAATTAAGGATCTTCATAATCAATGTCTATTTTCCTATAAAAACAAACTAAAAGTATTAGTGTGCAAAGCATTTCAAATGAATTTATATGCTAAGTAACCAATGCATTCATCATCAATGTTTGCATCTACGTAAAAAGGCATATAAACTTTTTGAAAAAAAGAAAGAAAAGAGAAAGGAAAACAAATATAAAATAATGTGCTTAAAAGAAAGATGAATCCTAATGATCTCATTCACTTAAACTTATTCTTACCATTGTTAATTAGTGAAGGCAATGGTGATCCAAAATGTTTTACATCACAATTATGCCTATTAATGGTATAGTTAGAGGATTGTTGAGATGTATGTGCAAAATGAGATTTTTATTGTTTATAATTGTCCATACATGAGTAAGTTTGCTTGTTAAGGTAGTAATCTAATCTAAGTTCATTTATTTGAGTGAGTTTTTGTTCAGTATATCTTGTATAGCACTTCAGTGATTACTATTGCAAGCATGATGATGCTATATATGTTTTGTAAAATTTATGAAAATTTTAGCTATTTATTCTTTGCTACTTGAGGATAAGTAATGGTTTAAGTGTGGGAGTATTTGTTAGGATTCATTTGTTTATAGATATTTAATGAGTTTTGAGCTTGATTTGGTATTAATCTATGTTTAAATTAACTCTTTTGGATGATTTGGTGTTATTTCTCATATATGGATGTTTTGTATGTGTTTTAGTAAGTCTAAAGTGAATGAAGACCAAAACAGTTAAAGTTGGCAACTTTAGGGACCAAGTTGGATATTTAGATGCAAAAAGGAGAAATGCATTTTGTTGAGCCTAGGATTAAAATTCTAAGCTAAGTGGCATAATGGTGTTGTCATGCTCATCACTAAAGTCGCAGGTTGTGAGTTGGGCATGTCATGAGTTACTTTCTAGCTTACATTTTATCACTTTTTTAGGAGTATTGAAAGCCAACTTCTAGGTTTTCTATAGAAAGGAGAGGGGCAAAAAGAGACCTTTTAAATACTCAAAAAAGGGGTTTTTGATAGGAGAAAATAAGAAAAAAAAGCTATAATAGAAGATCAAGTGTAAGAGTTCAAGAGATCATTGGATCAAGGAAGAAGAAGAAAAGAATATCTATCAAGACGATTGGGAGATGTCATCTTTCCTTCTCTTTGTTCTTATTTCATTTATTAAAGATGATGCTTTTGCTTTTGGATTTATCTTGTTTTGTTAGTATGTTAGGCTAGATCCTTGATGTAGGACCTTGATGTAGTCATGGATATTGATTGATTAATTTATGATTTCAATGACTAAGTTAGAATTTTGTTTTTGTACAAGCAAATGATTATTAATCTTAATATTTATGATTACTTAATCACCAATTACATGATTTGTGTTTCACTTATAGATGGAGAGATTGTAAATTAAAATACCTAGAATCATTTCTCTTAGGTTAATTGATGAGTAGAGATATCCATTTAACCTGCTGCTATCATTTAAAAGATTGCTAGAGCTATAATGGTAATGTATTTCTACTTCACATCGAAAGATGGATGTAGAGAAATGGTTATAAGTTAAATGACTACTTGAGAGAGAGGGCTTAATCATTAGAGTGATAATCGATAATTATAACACTTAATCCAACATAACATTGAATGATTAATGATTTCATGATTTTCTAGTGGTGAGATCAAATGTCTTAGGTGTTTTATCATAAGGTTTTCCTTTTCAATTGCTTTTATCTTTTTGCTATTAATTTCTTAGTTTAGTTTATTTACATTGCATTAGTAGTTTATATCACATCTCAAATAGTTAGTTTCCATATAAAAGGAGAATCATTATTTTTCAATACTTGTTGCCCTTGTCTCTATGGAATGATATCCATACAAACTTATGCATTATATTACTTTGGTCACTGTCCTCTTGTGATATTTTTAAGGCAAGTTTAAAGAATACTTTGAAAGAGGAAAGATAATAAGTGAGTTTGGATTTATTGATTGGTTTAGATTTAACCCATGCTGTGAAAATTTGAAAAAAGACTTATAAAACATCTAGGGTAGTTTGAGTTATAGTGAAATACCTAATTGGATAATTAAGAAGTAGACGTAGGGTCAGTTAGTACTTGAACCACTATAAATCGTTTGTGTCTTGATTTCTCTCTTCCTTCCATTCTCATCTTTTAAGTACCCACTAAACTTAAAATTTAAAATTGCCACCAATTTAACCTCACTTCTTTGTATAAAAGGGCCAATAAGTGGTATTAGAGCTAAGTCTCAAATGGAAGGCCTAATTGCTTGAGTAAAATTCATGGTCAATGAAAGGACCTGCTCTCAAATCAAGTTCACTTTGATGGAACTAATTATGCATTGTTACATCGCATTTAAATGATTATTATTTATTTAACTTTTCATTGTTTATTAGGTAGCTTGATTTATTAATCCATATTTAATAATCGTTACCGCAATGTCTATGTCAACTCATTCACTGAGTATGAAGTACCGTATGACATCACATCATTAAAATTCTTTCATGTCATTCCATCATAATTAATGTACTTTTCTTCATTTCATTTTAAGTACTTTATAAATCTTGTGTTACAACATAATAACTATTTATAGCAAAACATACATGAGTGTAGGTACACACAAAAACATTAAAAGACTGTATGTTGGCCCAACCTCTGTTTCATTGTTACACAATAACTTATAAAGATATATTGGATGCAATCTCTAATTTGCTCTTCCTAAAAGAAAAATTATATACAAAGGAAGGAGCTAACATACTCATTAAGGAAATAATTAATGATATACAAATCACAAATAACACAACATTTATAGATAAATAAATCTTTATCCCATCCATACACATAATAAAGAAATTTCACTTTTTACTACCACACAGGCTATCAAATATTATTGCCACAAAGGTTATAGGACAATATCACCACATAGGCTATAGTATATGAGTTACATCAGTCAAACTGTTAGGACATGTGATGAGTGAGAAGGGTATTGAAGTTTACCAAAATAAGGTAAAGGCCATTTGGGTATGCCTATGTCAAAGATAAATAAGTTAAAGGATTTTTAACAACTCTAATAAATCAAATAGTTCATAGCCAGAATCACTTTTATATTTTGAAGTTGTTAAGCAATGATAAGGTTATGGTGTGTAATGAATTGTGCTAAAGGGCCTTTAAGAAAATAAAAGAGTATCTATCAAGCCTGCCAATGTTAAGGCCACTAAAACTAGGAAAACCATTGATCTTATAGCTAATAGTGAAAGAGAGCTATGTGAAAGCAATGTTAACACAAGAATATGGAGAAAGAAATGAGCACATCATGTACTACCTCAATAAGGAATTGCTTCCTTATGAGGAAAAGTATAACTAGATAGAGAAAACATGTTTGTCACTAGTGTGGGCCACATAGAAGTTGCAGTACTATTTTCAATCATATTTAATTGAAGTAGTTTTAAAATTTGATCCAATTAAGTACTTACTTAAGGCTCCCTCATTAATTGAAAAATTAGCAAAATGGATGATACTTTTGGTAGAATTTGACATCAAATATGTAACCAAAAAGGTGATCAAAGGCCAAGCAATTATAAAATTCCTAGCCAAACCAATAATTGCAGACAGTGAATTCAAGCTTCCTTGATTCCTTAATGAAGGGCTATGAGTAATAGAGCCCCAAGAGTGGAGAATGTACTTTAATAGAGTAGTAACAAGAAAGCGGTTAGTATAGGTGTAATTTGGTGTCACCAAATGGAGAGTTGTTTTCAATAACCATGAAGCTAGACTTTAGGGTAACTAATAATATAGTTGAGTATGAATTTTTTGCGTTTGGGTTGGAATCATTAATCCAAATGGGTTGAAGTATTTAAAGAATCACTATTAGTCATTTCTCAAATAACTAATGAATGGGAATTGAAAGAAGAACACTTGAGCTCATATTTGAATCATCTAAAGAGATTGACCTATAATTTCTAAAGTGTCATATTCCATCTTCTTTCAAGAGAAGAAAATTCAATGGCTGAGGTCGATGTCTATTTAGAATGAACTAGGAAAGATGTGGATGAAGCCACTAATCACTCTTAACTCCATAACATTATGTTAAAGAAAAGGTGATACAAGTAACTGTGGAGAATTGTTCATGGTATTATGATGTGCAAATATACTTGAAAATGGTGAATACCCATAGGGAGTTGAGAAGAAGGAAAGGGATATAATTTGAAAGGTAGCTTTACTATTTATAGTCTATGATGGCATGATGTATAAGTTGATGCTAAATAAAGTCCCCTTTAAGATGTTTGACAAAAGAGGAAGCAAGTAGAATGATATAAGAACTATATGTAGAGACATACAATCCCAATATGAATGGAAAGGTTATAGCTAGAAAGATTTTGAGGATGGGTTGTTACTAGACAACCATGGAGTAAGACTACATCAGAATTATAAGGAGATGTCATAAATGCCATGTTCATAGTAGCCTTAACCATTTACCACCAATAGCGCTACAAAATTTGACCTCTCCCTAGCCATTTGCAATATGGGGCATTGATGTTATTAGGGAAATCAAACTTGCCTATGCAAGAGGCATAAGTATATTTTGGTTGTGGTCAATTATTTCTCTAAATGGGTGGAAGATGAATCTTTCAGCAAGTTGAGGAGCAAAGCAAATGGCCTGAATCATAGAAAAGAATTTGATTTATCATTACGAGGTACCATATCATATTATCACACATAATGAAGTGCAATTTCATACAGAGGTTAGAGTAATCTTGAAAAAGTATAGGGTGACCCAACATAAGTTATCACCTTATAAATTGCAAGTAAATGGAGCAATCAAGACTGCTAATAAAAATGTCAAGAATATCCTCGCCATGATAGTTGAAACTTACATGGATATGCTAAAGAAATTGCCTTTTGCATTATGGGAGTACCAAACCACAACTAGAAAATCAAAAAGAATGACACTATACTCGTTGGTATATGGGATGGAAGCAATGTTTTCAATAAAAGGCAGAGATAAAATCTCTTAAGGTGTTGGTAGAAATAAAGATCCTTAAGTACGAATGAGTGAGAAACCTATTTGAATAGCTGGCTTTATTATATGAGAAAAGATTGAAAACTCTCTACTATATTCAGTTGTACCTAACCAAAATGTCATGTACATTCAATAAAAGGATAAAGTCAAGTACAATAAAGATGAATAACGTAGTGTTGAAGGCAATACATTCGCAAGTTTAAGACCTTCGAGGAAAATTCAAGCTAAATTGTTAAGGTCCTTATGCGGTTAAGTAGATCTATTCAAGTGGTGCTGTGAAGTTATCAAACATGGATGGAAATGAATTCACTAAACTAGTGAACTTAGATAGATTGAAGAAGCACTTCGTGTGAGAAAGTGAGGAAAATAAATAATCCCACTAAGTTGAAAATCTGCTAGGTGGCTTATGAAAAAATTAAGGCATAAAAGAAAAAAAAGAAAAATAAAAGAAAAAGAGTAAAAGAGTCCACTAAGAGAAAAATTTAAAAGGGTAATTTAGGCAAAAATTAAGACACAAAAATATGTATAAATAAAACTAAAAGTGAGTGAGTGCAAATGACCACTAAAGAAGTTAACAATAAAATAACATAATAGGGGACAATAGTCAGAGGTAAGGATGAAGGACCAAAAACCAGCAAGTCAAAGGTGTTGAATGAGATGATCAGATGATCTAATGTGCCATTATTAGAAGTAGTGATCATGCATTCAATTAGGATATAATATGCAAGTTGTAAATATTCATTGTAAGCATAATATCATAAGGAAAAGCATTTCCATAATGAAAGTAACTATTGCCAAACATTTCTTGAAACTAAATGACATAAAAGTTTTTATCATGTTTTTGTTGTTGTTATTGTGAATGTTTGATAAAAATCCTATGCCACTAACTATTACTGAACCAAGCCTCAAAGGTAGCATCATCAAAGGTAGAGACGTTGACTGAAAAGATATGGCAAATGGAGTGATAGTCCAAGTAGCCTCTTTTTTATCCAAAAGTCATTGGGTTAAAGGTCCCCCAGTAAATGATGGATAAAAGCCTACTACAAATCGTATGGCCCCAAACTGCCAATGAACTCTAGCCGAATCATAGAAAGTGCTGGACGATAAAGCTAAAATGATCACGCATTATCCATAAATCCTTAATGTGATGCCAATCAGCCTTCACTAAGGGCAAGTCTAATAGATATTAAAGTCATTAAATATGAGATAGCCATTTAGTCCATTCAGCTGTGGTGGATTGACAAATAGTGATTTGAATGGTGTTGTAGGAAATAACACATAGTATCAACAATCAAAACCTCCAATAAGCCCAGTTTCTCTTGCATCCATATCTAAAAAAAAAGAAAAAATAAATAATAGAAAAAGAAAAAATAATATAAGAAAGCTTGTTAGGTTGAAAACCTAACAAGATAACTTAAGCAAAAATAAATAGCCTGTTGAATTAAAAATCTGCAAAGGCAATTTGGGTCAAAGTTAGGGCAAATAAAAAAAAAAGAGGAGATAAAAATCAATAAAAGAGAAAAATAAGAAATTTGTAGAAGAAAATAGTACTTAAAGTAATAATGGACTCTTAGTAAAAGATTCCTTGATGCCAAACGACACCTTATCCAAACCCACAATAGTCTCATAAAGAATTATTAGGATTATTATTATTTGGCCCAGCTCAATTTTTTTTAATAAGAGGCAAGACTTGTAAGTCAATTTCTCCATCATTCCTTTATAATATAAATTCCCCATCAAGATGGCAGCTAGAATAGGCTTACGTAGCTTGAGCATGAACCTAAGAGAAATGAAAGGTGAAAAATGGGGATGTAAGGATTTTCTCTTCTCCAAAAGTGTACATGAGAACCTCATCATAGTGCAAGTCATAATGCCATCATTTTTCTGATATGTGGATAATCAAGGCGTGGCATTGCGATTCAGTCAACACCTATAATCTGATAGTTGAGAATGGTGTCAAAATCCTTAAGTATGAGGCAAATCTCATTATCTCTAAAGTGGAAAGAATGGGTAATAAGGTCCCACAAATCATAAGCAGCTCGAAGGAATTCATGTTAATCTTAATAGAGGAAAGGTACCGAAGGGCTTTGAAACCCACCTAAAGGTACCGAAGGGCTTTGAAACTTGCCTAAGGCAAATAAAGACTAATTCTAAGGTGGAAGTAACTTCAAATACGATCTTACCATATTCAGAAATATAAAAATACTAGTTTTATATGTGAAAATTGAGAAGGAGGATATTATAGAAGGGAAAAAAGTGAATAGTGCTTGACAACTATATATAGCAATATTTGGTTGTATAGACTTTTTAAGTTGTCTATATAAATAACTCAATTGTTTGTACATATCACTATTCCTATAGAATTTTTAGCAGAGTATCATTTGCATTTTAAGCATCTAAATTCAATCAAATCTATTATGAAAGGTATAAACAAACACAAGAGCATAATAATGACATAATATTTCATCCAAATCACAAACAAAGTATCGAAATCAAAAAATAGGTGTCTATTTATAAAAAACGAGTTGAAATTTAAGAAAATTGGGGTAGGAGCACCCCAGAGAATTCCCTAAAGGTCCTAATAATCTAAAGTAACATCCAAATATAGAGCTTTAAAATTCATCCAAATATCATCCTATAGTTTCAAAAGTATCAAGCAATTTTGAGAATGAAAAGAAATATCTTAAAAACTAAATAAAAAGGGAGAGGTGGCTAGTTCAATCTTTATCCTCTTCTTCTGAAGTGCCAACATAATCCTCTGACTATGTTGGGCTTGCTACTCCATTTACTCCATATGGACCTAAAGCTCTATCTACTGGTTCCGTGTCTTTTTGATCTCTTGAGATTAATGGTGGACCACCTTTTACAAAATATATAAACGTTAGGATGGATAGGCCACAAATGCATACATAAGACATGAACATGATCATGCCTATATTGTTTACATTTTATTGACCTAGACCTCACAATTCTGTTACGTCAAGGTCCTTTTTAGTATAACTATAAGGTTGAACATCACCTTAGCCTGAACATGAGGGATTTGCAAGAAAGAGACAGAGTTAACAAATAGTAAGAGAAGAATAGTACTCATATGGGTCGTGTTATCTGTTCATCAACCTGATGACCTACAAAGCCATCATGGAGCCGATAAGGGAGGCCATATATGTCTTTACTGTATTATACGAAAAAGAATCCAATTCATTAACTATAACAAGCTCCAGACCAATAGACTCAATAACTCGAGCATGCTTGTAACACCTAGTTATGAAAGTGAGTTTATAAGCCTCCTCTCAAATGAGCAGTTGTGCCTCGGGCACCTCTGCGCAGTATCATCCATGTATTAGCCTCATGATGAGGGAATGCTTGAATAACCACCTCACCAATTGGGAATGTCTTCATCAAGGCCTCAACCATCCATGCTTAATACCCAACACCTCCTGCCACAAGCTACTCCCCAAGTCTAAATGCGACAGCTCGATAATACTCATCCCCCTTCAGGTCCACCATCTATAACATGTTAAAGGGCAGACAGTTAGGTATTGGTCATGCATCTAGCCCCTCGAGCTACAATAACACCTTTTCCTTGAGGTACTACTCTCATATCGAGAGGCCCAACAAATGACCCTCAACCTTAACTACCTAAAGCTGCCATATATCAGTTGGCCCTCCTTAGTCCAAGTACAGTTGCAAGTAAAACAAAATGACCAAAACATATCATTGTAAGTATTAAACCAAAGTTTACAAATAATGCAAAACTAATTATTAATCCCATTTTACAAATCAAATGTATATGAGCATTGGTTAGGGAGTTTAAGCGGTTGCACCTGATGTCAATGGATGACTTTTCTTAAAGCGCAAAGCTTCATCCTACAAACTGAGGATAGTAGTCTTCCATTTTCACATTAGGGTTGTTGCGCATCAGCAACCCTAGCTCTATGGCCCAAGCTTATTAAAAATGCATCGTCAAATTGAACAAAAGACAATGAAAATAAATAAAAACAAAAGAGAAGCTCGAGCAAGCTAATTATCTCAAATACCCATCAAGCACCATTCATGTATGATACCTTGTGGTAGCACTGATCCAAGTAGTGGTACAACTAAGCAAGTGTAGTAGACCCTTTGTTAAAATGATGCACCAACCTTATGTCCTCAAGGGCTATTAGGAGACAGATCTCAGTTATGTTTTTGAAGTAGAAATAAGAGTCCCCATGAGAATGTACAATAGGAAATAGTGGGCTACCTGATCTATCAACCCTTAGGGAATGTCATTTATAGCCTCAAGAGCCACCTTCTTTAAGTTGGAGTGCTTGAAGTTGAGGTTCCTCTTCATGCTAGGGACACAGCCGAGGAGACGGTAAATGTAGTTCCTTTATAGAACCAGGTCATATTCTTCTACATCGATTGGCAATGGAATCCTATAATACATAATCCCAATAATAAAAGTAAAATCCCCAAAAGTAAAAGTGAGCTCTCTAATATGAGGTAGTGAAAGGCATATAAGACGACTAACCACCACTTAACTAAGGCTTGTATGGCTATCGTATCATTCTGTATAGCCCTATTCAGAAGTGTCCACAAGAAGGGTAGGAGCCCAGTCTCCTCCAAGCGAGCAATCACGTGTGATGGCAGCCTCTAAGCCAAACTCTAGCTGAAGCAACTACATCACATCCCTCACTAAAAGAGATATCACCAGGCGCATAAGCTAGAGGAATCAAAATCAAATGAATAAAATAAAAATAGAAATAAAGAGATCAAACTAATTTTGGTAAGACAATTGAAAGTCAAACATTAAAATGATATCATAATGGGGGAAATCATAATTGTATGTTCAAATCAAAAAAGGTATTCCAAGAATGAAATAGTTTAAGTAAGCAAAAGCGAAAGAGAAAAATTAAATCATAAGTTTCATGTACATAAATCCAATGATTCCTTGTAAAATGATAATAATTTTGTACTTTTTTTATGTACAGGTGCATACGAGACATCAAGAGCCAAAGGGTGAAGCAAAATTACTAAATTATACCATCGATAAATGCTTATAATATGACTATAAAAATATCAATGTTATAAGGAGCACTTCATGAAATTTCACAAAAATTACAACAATAAATTTATCTCGCAAAATTTCACAAGATTTCTAAATTAGGTTCAACTATAATGTACATAAGGTTTACGAAATTGGCACAACCTAAACCAAATTTTAGTAAAAATTCAAAAATAATAAATCAATTATTTAGTCTTATAGGTATGTATTTTCAATTCTGCATAATTATTTCATTGATTAATTTAAATGATTTTTATGTATAGGAATCAATAAATGAATAAAACACATAAATTGAGAATGATTGCTAATGGGCGATCAACAAAAAAATTCTGAAATACTAAAAGTTAGTTTCCTACAACCTAATCTAATTTTTTTTTTTTTGGAACTAACCTAATGTTCCCATGTAAAATAAAATTTAAGGGCAGTGCCTAAAAATCAAAAGTGTTAAAAGTGGAAGAGATAATAAAGAATAAACCAAAAACTAAAATAAGAAGAAACAAAAAAGGTGGACCTACCATACTCGATGTCACTCCGACTAGATGGGAATACAGGTCGTACATGATTGTCATGTCTCAACTTGCCTTAAGGCCCTTCAATAAGACCTTGGGTAGGAACGTGGGAGGGTAGAAACAAAATCGAAGGCCCAAGCATTCTTTAAGGCTCCTAGAGCATCATAGACGATATCCTCCCCCTTTGGAAAATCGACGGGAACATTAAGCATAGCATCATAAAAGTTAGCCATCGAAATCTTTGAACAAATGAAATCTAAATAAGCTAAGTCCAGAGAATTTGTAGTGAAAGAAAGTAGATAGAAGAAGGAAGATTGCACAAATGAGCTAGGTTGGTTACAACCCGATTTGTATAGACAATCCTTATTTTTACATATAATTAATGCCACTTTGTGTTCCAAAACTATATCGCACTGCACCTCCTTTTAAGTTGGTTGTATAGACAACATTTATGTTTGTACAAACCACTAAAGCTATATAGATGGGAAAAGGAAAGAAAGAAGAGGAATAAGTTGGCCTATAGTGAAATGACCAAATTGCCTTCGGGCATTCTAAGAGCCTATCAAGCCCAGTCTAAAACCTCAGTTGTCCAACTAAAATTACATAATTACCCTTGAAACATTAAGTTATATCCTTAGGGAATGCTATAAGGGCTTTTGAACAAATACCAACCAAACGAATTATTTAAAAGGAACACCTATCCCTAATGATTACAAAGAGGTTCCTTGAAAAATTGTACCCCTAGAATCACTACCTAAATAATAGATCCATCCTAATATACATCAAAAGGGTTGCCATAATATAAGATCCTCCCTAATGAATGCCAAAAAGTATGTTAAATCAATTTTCCATATCATAATGATTATGAGAGCACAAACCCTCCCTTAGTACATGCTAGAAAGCCAATGAATGCCATATAGTCAGAATAACTGCTTAAAATGCCAACTTATGAACCTAGTACTTATTAGATAACTACTAAAAATATAGAATCAACACTAGTACCTACTAGAAAGCTAGCAGAACAAGCATAGTATATACTAGAAAGCTATTAAAAATATAAAATCAACATTTGTACCTACTAAAAAGTTACCAGAAAAAGCTTAATACATACTAAAAAGTTGCTAAGACATCTAGGGACTATATGAGAGCTGCTAAAAGCATATGACTAACATGAGTGCCTACTAAAAAGCTATTAGGATAAGCCTAGTACCTACTAAAAAGCTACTAAGGCATTTAAAGGACTTTAGTACTTGCTCAATGAGTTACTGAAGAATTATATCATTTAGTATCCTCTACAATGTTTACTATTTAGTATTACTTTGTTGTGCCTTTCATCAATTATTTCTCAAATATCATTTTTCAAGCCCCACAAAGTAGGGGGCAAACTATTAGCATTAGACTTTGGGCCTTAAGATCTAAGCCCAATGATAAAGACTAATATAATCAATTCCCAAAATGTAAGGGATAGGTTGCAAAAGGAAGGAACTAGTCATAGGAGAACCTTGGATCAAACCCAATTCAAGCCTAAAACTAAGTACACAAACTCAAGCAAGCCTAACCTAAGAACCACTAAATAACCTTTAGATGGTTGTACAACCCTCATATATGCTTGTATAGCCAACATGCATGGTTGTTCAACCATATTCTAAGCTCTAACAAAAAGAACATTCCAGAATAGTTCAGTGTTGAATTTTAGTTGGTTGTATAACCAAGTACAAGTTTGTACAATCAACCTTTTGGCTATATAGACAACTTAAAAATCTCAATTTTAGAACCTTAATGGATCTTATCTTTTGAGAGTCATATAGTTGGTGTAACCAAAGTCATTTTGGCTTAGTGCAGTCATCCCCTCTCTATAAATACCACCCCATTTGAAGAAAAAAGTGAAGCTCTTGAACCTTAAGGTTACTTTACCAAAATCACCACTTAATTCACCCAAAATTTAAAAATCTAAACACTTGAACCAATCACCTAAAGTTCTAAGGTAGAACCTAAGATTGTGATTTGACTTTATGTATTTCCCACTACATTTTAGAGGATTAATTAACATCATAATGCCTCCGAGGAAAAGACAAATAGAAATAGCTTCTAGGGCATCCATTGCCACCCTTCTTTCTTTCCCATTCCTTTTTTTTTCTTATTTTGAAAACTAGTTATATAGGGTTGTACAGACTAGTTTGTAGTCTATACAAAACTCTAAGTAGATTGTACATACCACCAATTGGTATGTATAACTCACTTTGACTATGGAAATAGTTTTTTTTTTACTTTCTTCTTCATTTATTTTTAGGGTTTCTTGGGGTACCTTAGGAGCTTTAATGGTAGAATAAGAGCGGGTCTTAAGACCTATTACTTATATACCTTTAATAAATAGAGCTAAGATCAAGATGAAAATTGGTTTTCATTATTTTAATACTTCAAACTCCTTCTTTATGTTTCTTTCTTTCTCTTGCATTGAGTATTTTTGTAACATCTTTATCCATATTCATTAGCATTATCATATGAACATATTCAATGCATAAATGATATGAAATCCCACATGAACATATGTATTGGATAAATAATCATTTAGATACTTGAATTGGATAAGCACGACGATGACACATGCACCATTGCATTTAGGACACTTGAACATATATGTAATCTTTGTATAGTTGCATGGCAAATTGTTTTATGTTGTGTGCATGTTATAACATCATAAATAATGGTGTTATAGAGCTTATTTTGAAGTATAAGGAGCATCTAGGAATTAGGAGATGGATGGAGGTGCTTAAAGAGTGAAGACAAGGGACTAAAAGAGGAAAGTGAACTTCTAACCAATAGGAATGCAACACCATGATTATGTCTTATTACAATAGGCTTACAAGTGGAATTTTTGACCCATTAGGATCAAAATTGAGGGGTTAGATGTGAGTTGTAGCAAAAGAGAGAGATAGCTAAGGAAGAAAGAAAGAAAGGAAGAAGAAGAAGAAGAAGAAGGAGAGGAAGAAGTGTAGGCTGCCTAGGAAAGAGTCCTAAGGTGTTCTAATTCCAGGATAATAGGTAAGTTAATTTATCTTCTTATTAAATGATATTAACCTCTCATGACATGTTAATCATGCATGGTTATGAGAATTATAGAGTAATTAAGGTAGAGCTATTGGATGGAAGTTGAAATTCAAGAGAATAAAAGCTGATTGTGTTGGATTTTGCTTTTAGAGCAAGATTTTGTACCCTCGATTTCATAACCCTATAAGAGGAATTAGAGAAAGTTAAAAATATTAAAGTTGTAGCTTTATGCCTCATCTAAATGTATATGAAATAGTTTTGCTTGATTTGGTGTGTGTAAGGAGTTATGGTTCCTTCATTAGGGTTGGTTCACAACCAACCGAAATCACCTCAGTTATTATATTTTCTTATATTTTGATGGCCTTATGTTCTGATTTTGACAAAGTGTAAAACATGAAACTTGTAGGGTTATATCCCCTTTAAATAAATGTAAAGCATTTTTGACTGATTTGTTGTGTGAAAAGAGATATGGCTTATTAATTTGGACTGACCCTGAACTCGAATAAAACCCCACTTTTCTTTTAATTATGTTTTCTAAGAATTTGATGGCCATGGATTCAGAATTTGATGATGTTCCAAACTTTAAAGTTGTATATTTATGTCTGATCTACATACTTGTGAAATATTTTGCCAAATCCAACATGGTTATTGAGATATTATCCCTTCATCATGACTGTTTGTCAAAATGTTACAAACCTGCTCACCTTGAGATTGGTCCTTTCTTTTAGTGATCTTATAGACTGAATTAGACAATGAGTATGAAAAATGTTCCTTTATATGTTTTTTTAATTGATGGTAGATTATTATTACAATTGGATTTGTACAATTTGAGATACACCTAAGAATGTAAGACCTACTCAGACTGAGATGACATTGCAATAGGGTAAAATTTAAAAATTCACCAAATTTTCTATGTGTTTGATATTGGCCTAAAATTTGAATATGTTGTATCACTATATGTCTAGTTTATTTGAAAAAAAGAATCAAGTCATTCGGATAAGTATATATAGAGTCATTGTTGTGAGAGTGTAGTAAGCTCAGACTACTATATAAGGAAAATATGCATAAATGCTAGGTCCATTTGCATGAATCATGCCATAGATTACATACCAAGCATTCATAATCATTTGGACATACTTATAACCATTTATGTATCAAATGTTAGGATCTCAAAACTTTTAGGAATCCCTAGAGAGAGAACCAAACCTACCATAAAGGTTGGTCACATCAAAAGGGGAGTAAAAACCATAATTAGATTTATGTTCTATTACATGTATATATGATTGAATTGTTACATTTTACATGTGAAAAAAAGTCAAGTGAGAATCATATGCTCTTAATGATTAGTTGGAATACCATTTGTGAATGAGCACTTGCACATGAAACTAAAAAGGTGTTGTGACTAACTTGTCAAACACTTGCAAATCACATGGAAGATGGACCAATAGGTCCCATTGGCACATGTTGTTGTTCAAATGAATCACTAGTTATATATTGGCCAGCAAAATCTAATGTCACTTGAATCACATGAATTCCCAGGAGCAGTGTTTGCCTTGTATGGTCACAACAAAAATTAATTTATTGCACTTGCACTTGCATAGTCAAATGTTATACTTGTAATGTATCATGATGATATTTGATTGTTGGCTGTAATATAAGAATCTGATTATTATTTTTATTCATTGAGTCGTGACTCACCAAATCAGAATTATATTTTTCAGATACCGAAGAATAGGGATTGGACACTTTTGTGCTTAGAATTTTGCATTGAGACATATGGACCACAGGTTATCGGCTGAATTTCAACTCTCTCTCTCCTTGTGTCATGTACATACATTTAGATAGGAACTAGTTATGGTCACTAGTCTTGATATTAGTTAACATATATGTACATTAAATACATGTTTGATTATGTATGTATGATGAATAAAACCTTTATGCATATGTATTTTGGACATGAATGCTGAGTTTTGTAATGAAAATGGTCGTTACATCATTTGTTGAAATCAAGGAGAAAACTATTATTAAGACATCATTTCAAACTCCATTTTAGGAGGATATTGATAACTTGCCTATTGTTTATAATATTGAAAATGAGCCACTAAAATGTTTAAATGATCCAAATGAGTAATTCATAAATTTAGATGATTGATCCAAATGAGTCATTCATAAATTTAGATGACAAAAATGAATATCTTCAGTTAGATAATGAAACAGAGCTACTATTAGAATTTGAATCATTGGAAGATTTAATTTCTAAAAATGATATAGTGTATAATGATTCTTTGTAAGTCAAATGTCTCTTTGTTTTTGTTTCCCATTTATAGATGTATGTATACTTTTGAATTATATTTGTAATATGTCAATAAATTATTAGCAGATAAATAACTGCATATATAAATTTTGATGACATAAAGTATACCTAGTAATTTAGGTACACCTACTTGAGGTAGTATGTCGAGTAAAGGACATACCCTTAATCGCAGGTCATCTATGCCACCATTTTAGCCTTCTGCATTGACTACTTCCTTGCTTGGATTTTCATCTACTATAGCCCTACCTACTTCTTTGACACCATATGTAGAGCCATCATCTTCTACTCCACTAGTTTCATCCCTAGTACAACTCCTCCATCTATGCCCATTACACTATCATATCATGTCCCATCTAGAGGTCCAACAATGCCATCGGTTTGGATGATGAGGACACTATTCCAAATCCCAAGTTATGCCCTCAGATTACTTTATAACATGAGAGGTATGTAAAATTATATTTCTTATACTTTATTTATTTATTTCTCGATTTATTTATTATGAAACTAACTATATTTTATTTATTTTTTTTGTTTCAATTTGCATCCATTTGATAAATGCTCTCGTACATGTTGCAAGATATTCAAGCAAAAAGATTCATACTATGGCTACACCTGGAAGAAGGTCCCATAATCTGTGAAGACCATCAACTAGGAGTAGTTCAAGGTATGTAATAATGAAATTTAAATTTAAGTATTTATCAATTTAATTTCTTTAATGTACTAACTTTTTAATCTTTATTGTTAAAGAAGCAGTTTTAATAGGACTAGGCAAAAGATGCCTTGGTATAGATAGTCTTTTAAGAAGGTTGCATTATGATACACAGATATGCTTTATGACATGAAACATAAGAGTAAGGAGACCTAGGTGCTTGATGAAGTCTGTGACTACTGGTAGTCACAAAGGAGTTCTTCTCATTATCAAGTTGTGTCTCACCAGGCTAGCAAGAATAGGAGGACCAAGAAAGGCGGTCTTGGCTCAGGTCTTTCTAGGCACACAAAAAGGTCTATTACCCATGCTGAGCATCTTAGACGATTGGTAATTCTCTTATGTCACTCTTTAAAATTACTTTTATAAGTTTTCTTTTTATTATTATTCTTTTCTTTATAACAGGTGTGACAACTAGGATGCGAGATTTTGCAACTCGATGTCTTTGTGTATACAGACACAAAGCAATATGATATTCATACATTTATTGATGCATGCTCTAGGACTGTTAATGTAAATTATATTATATTTATCAATTAAATAAAAATTTTTATTTATTATCTTATTAGTAGGATTATTAATACTTCATAAAATACATCAATAGACAGTGTCTGCACATGTCACAACTAGCTTCTGGATCTATTGAGCCTCGTTAGGTGGATAAGCACGAGGTCTTCCTATTAGCAGTAGGTGGGTGGGTCAAGTGGTGTATTTACAATATGGGTGATTCTGGCGCCACTCGCTTCAACGGTGATTCTAGCGCTAGCTCTTCCTCTAGCCCACCTCCATCATAGAGGACTTACAATGAGAGGTGGAGGGGTGAGCTGATGAGAGGATTACGACATATTACTCGCATGTCTAGTCTATTGATGCTCGGATGCATTCCATGGACGAGTGGTTGCATGTTGTGTCTCAACAGATTGGGATATCTCTTCCCTCTCAGATATAGAGACCTATGCCTTCTATTTTGACCTTTGGTGCTACTGCTGTAACTGACACTACTGCTCTTCCAGCTCTAGCACCTGTTGATGCTCTTGGTATTGATCCTACAGCTCTTGATCCTCCTAGTTATGGTGATGTTGTTTTAGATGCTAATGATTTCTTATTAGATCAGGATTACGCACTAGATGGTTGTTAGGTTTATATTCATTTGTATTTTGACAATTTGTTGTACATATATATATATATATATATATATATATATATATATATATATATATATATATGGTAAAATGAAAAGTATACATATTTAATAATAAAATATTTTAAAAAAATTATAAAAGATATTGATGGATTAATGATTCTTAACTGAAAAGAAAAAAAAAAAAACACCAATGGCTTATCGACAGGTTATCAAAAGAAAAAAAATAAATTGACGAATTACTAATGATTGAGGAAATACTAACGAAATCACTAATGAATTACTAACGGATTCACCGATGTAATTCCAATGAAATTTCCATCGTTAAAGACCATTTCTTTCCAACCCTCGTATCAATGGCCTCTTTCATCACAATTATGTCAGTATGTTGATTGACAGGCTCAAATTTTTGTCGATAAACTTTTATCGACCATTAGTTCGATGATAGTTTTTTTTCCATCATTAAACTCATTTGCCGATGGAATTGAATAGTGTACTAATAAAATAAACTGTTGATAAATTTGGTATTTCTTGTAGTGTATCCTTTCCACCTTCTTCATTAATTGCTTCATTTTATCTTGTATGATTCTCATGAATAGCTTCCATTCTGGGTCACCATTAGGTTTTATCATGATTAGAAAAAACAAAAATAATCCTCACAAAATCACTTCATTATGTGTTTGTATTCAAAAGATGTCATTCCTCTTATGTTTCAAACAATAAACCTTTTTCCCTCTTATGATCTCACATACTCTTGCCTTTTTCCTCTCTTGGTTCTTTTCTTTAAGCACTTTAAAGTTACCTTTGTCAAATAAAGTCTTAATTACTTAACAAACAAACAATCCTAACTAAGAATGACTTTAGATAACCAAGGAATTGAATTAAAACCAAATGAAAAAGAAGAAAATGACATTAGAAAAATCAAGGGCAATTCACAAATTGAAAGAAAAAAGAAGAAGAATAGGAAATTTTGCAAAGTTTAAATGGACAAAATCAAAGGAATTTTACAAAGCTTAAATCCTTTTTTAAACAACTCAATTGCAACTAGCTTCTTTTCTTTTATTTGTGTTTTTGTTTTTATTTTTTTTTGACATCCCTTTCTTTTTTTTTAATTTGACATCTTTATTTTCTTTTTTTCTTTAACATGTAGCTAAATTATAAACTTACAACACAAGAAAACAAAAAAAAAAAAAGTAAGACAATAAGGTTAGGTCAAATTAGAGGAATTCTTTTCCGAATGCAATCTTTTGTAAAAATTTAGGCTTGGATGAGCTTGAAATTGATATAAAACACCAAAGAATTAGTAAATAAGATGGAATAAATGAATTCGAGTGAACAAAGTATATGAACTTGAATTGAAACAACAAAAAAATGTAAATGACATATTTGAATTTCTTTGTGATTTTATGATGCAAAATGATTTGGAACTAATTTTGATGATGAAATAACTAAGAAAAAAAATGAAACAAAGAGATTTAATGCTTGAAAAATTGAAGAAATCGAATGAAACATAATGAAGTAGATGAGGTCGAATTAAAAAGAAGAAGACAAAGAAATTATTTGGATGAACTACACAGAGAGCAAATGGTTAGAATAAGAAAATAAGATATTAAACACAAAATAATGAACGTAAGGGATACTTACTTGATAATTGAAGCCTTAAGCTCTAATACCAAATTGATACGAACCAAAGGGATGGTCTAATTCCCTAAGTTATATGGTTAATTAATTTGCCAAAGATCTATCAAGAATCAAGTGTAAAGAACTTTAAATCCCAACTATACCTTTTGAAAATCTATTTCTAGTAACCTAATTTACAAAGATTTACAGGTTGTTAATTCAAGCCTAGATTAGCAAAAGCTAATTTAAACCTAGAATTAACTAGTTTATAAAGTTATTAAGAAATCCAACTAATAACTTCATTAAGTTCTTTCAAAAAGTTAAGAAAGAGAACAAATCTTATAGCAATATGCATAAGAAAGAATAATCATCAATTGTATTCATGCTAGCAAAATAGTGGGGCTTATTTATAGCCTTACAAGATGAAAACCCTAAGTAAAAATATAAGAAACAAATCCCTAACTGCTTGTGTGAAATTTAGCAAGGGCTAGTTGGTCATCTAGATAATAGCTAAATATAATCTTTTTTAATAAAGAAAGGAAGAAAATAAGGCCATATGATTGGCCAATAGGGTATTTAGCCAAGAGTAGCTTTCCCAAAACAAATCACCAACTAGAGTTGCTTATAAGCTTAAAAGACTAACAAAATATCCTAAAGATGAATGAAAAATCTAATTCGGCCAATAAGAAAGAGGTAGGATGAGATTAAGAAGACACTACCAATAAAACAAATCTTGGTGTATCTTGGACTTTGATTCTAATTTTGACCTTGACTTTGACTTTATGATTTATGATCCTTATCCATCCATATTGGGGCCACCTTAGTTAATGATAAGACATGTTACCTTGTCTTAATTAAAACATTATCCATTTGTAACAAACCGTATCCATTATGTCTTAATTAAAACAACATTAACAACCTTATCCACTTATGTCTTAAAAAGACATGTTGTGTCTTAATGAAACCTTGTCTTAAGATAGTGAATTTTTGGACTTTCATCTAACTTGTTTGGCACGTTAGCAAAATTTTATAACAGGCTTTCATGCCTGGATTGGGCTTGTATTAGGCTTTGATTGGGCATATCAATAGTCCACTAAATGCTTCATGCACTAATAATGGGCTTTAAGTTCCAAGTCCAATTGGCTTGTTTGCATCACTAGACAAGTGCTCGTAGGAGAGTTAGCTCATAAGCTATGTCTTTCTCTTACATGAGAGAGTTTCCTTATGAGTTGTGTCATGCATGCATAACATTACACTAATTTCATATAGATTATAATCTTTGCATAGCTAGCTATGATTTTTTGGATTTTTGTTTTTTCCTAAACTACCCTCACATCACATTACATTTGAAAATAAAATATATGCAATAACATTTCATTTCATCCATAAAATTCTTGACTTTTATATTAACATAATTTGGCCTATTATGGCCTATTTATATAAAATTGTGATGCATGTATGCAATAGACATTAAAAAAAATCACAATGAAATCCCTTACTTGGTATTTCTAATCCATACTTAATGCCTTTCTTATCCTTGATCCTTAGAGTTTGACACATTGGGATCTCTAAAATTCATAAGACTTGAACTACAATGAATATGATTTTCTAGCATAAATTTCTGCTAAGGCTTGTTGGGCCACCTCCTAACCATTACATGCAATGGCCAAAATTTGCCTCCAATAATCATTGAAAAATCAACCATAGTCATCTTGTAGATCTTTCTGCTAGCTGTCCATAGGAACTGATAACATTATCATACAAACTACTGTTTGTCCAAAATCGATAAAGAATAAAAGTTTGATTGAAATTTTGACCAACAATATTGCCATCGTCTAGCCTTCTTTCCAAGCAAATAAGGTGATAATGGAAAGTTTGTAAAAAGAGCTTTTCGTAAAAACTTGAATCACCCAGAATGAAACTCTAATTCAAGAGATATGATTGTTTGAAATCTAACCCTATTTTGGCCTTCTTTATTTCTCTCTCTCTCACATGCTATAGCATGGTCAGGGCTAGTTAGGACCACATCCCTTCATTCCTTACACTTACACTTGTTGTCTTATTTTGGCTTTGCCAAAATAAGCAATTGACTTTAATTTTTTTTTTAATAATGATTTGAGGCACTTAGCAATTGCTTATTCATTTGTGCTTTCGCTGTAAAGCCAAAATACAAATGAACATGTTGCATTTCATTCATCTTTTTACTTCAGTTTTTGTCTTATTTTCTTTTTGTATCTATTATTTTCAAATTTCATTTGTTTTCATTTTTTCTAATGCTACTAATAATTAAATATTAATATTAATACAATAATCAAAATTTTTATCATTGAAATTTATATCACATAAAATTTATTTTTAATTTTTCATTCATAATTAAATTAATTTTCATAAAAATGCATAAATTAAATTAATTCTCTTAAATATAAATATAATATTTTTACTTAAATAAATTAACATTACATTTACTTAAATTAAGTAGTAAATCATCCATAATTAATTTATTTCTCATGACATAACATATATTTCATAAATAATTTGATTTCTCAAAATTAATAAAATCTTCTTATATAATTAATCTAATTTTTATAATTAGTTATTTTCATAATATAAAATATTTAATTAAATCAACTTATTCAATAACTTAAATAAACTTAAAGAAATCAATACCCTTAACATTATTTAATTAAATTCCTTAAATATTACTTAACATAATAAATTAACATAATATAATTAACATTAAAATTACTTAAATCATATATTTGTATTAATTTAAATTAATTTTTGTAAATTCCTTAAATCTCTATTAAATTCATATAAACATAATTAATTTTGTAAACTAAATCCTTAAATCATTAAATATATTTTCTTTGCATAAACTTCATCTTAAAAATATCATTATATATTTATTTAAATTTAATTTCTTAAATATAAAATAGTCATTAAATATAACTCTTCAAACTTAATTCATAATAAACAACATAACTTTAATTAAAATAATAATTTCATTAATATAAAATAATTTCTCTTTAAAATACTAATATGTACATTAAACAATCTCTTTAAATACATTAAAATATGTATAATCATTATGAAATCATTAAAATTCTTAATTATATACATAAAAATGAAGAAAACATTCTTAAAATTGCTTTGATTACCAAAATTTCTTAAAACCAGATTATAGATCTTACATGGAGGCATTCCAAAAAAAAAAAGTTGATAATGAAAAGAAGAGAACTTTAGCACTAATTACATTGAAGCAAAAGCATCATCCTCCTAATGAAAACAATATAGTTCTTGATGAATGTTCCAAAAGAAGGGCCTGCTCAAATAGTGGTGTTTATTATAGAAAGGACTAACAAGGAGTAGCTAACAAGTTCAACCATCTTAGAGAGGATTGCTTCCTTGAAACTCATTAAGACTTTTAATCCATAACAAGCAATAAAGAAAGTTGCAACGTCTATTGATAAGATCTCATAAAAAGATATCATAGAAGCTCTTCAAAGTGAAGAGGATAATAATAAAAGAGAGAATAATAGTGATAACTCTCAAAGATATACGATTTCCAAGGTTAGCTCATATGATATGCTTCCATTAGACTAGATTGAAGACATCCCTACTTCCTGTTTCTTTTACACTTTCATTAATAATGCTATAATTTTTGCCTTTTTTACATTATTTTCATTTATGCATATTTTCTTATTTATTTCTTCCTATTTTTATATTATTTCAAATTTACAATAACTAAGTTTTAATTTTTTTTTTAATAGTTTGGTGTTGCACTAAGTAAAGCTTTAGTTCATGTCTTTGATAAATTGGACTATCTTGCAAATGCAATAGCTTCGGATAAACAAAGTTATGACTTGCCATGATAGAAGTTTATACTACTTGCTCAAAAGAGGAAACTTTAAAGTTTCCTATTACATTAGAGAGTCCAGTCCTTACGAATAAAAGGAGACTTTTAAAACCTGTGACTTGTCCTGTCTTATTTGAGATTTTTGCATGTTATAATGATGATATTATACTCAATTATTAGAGCCAAGTGGCTAAGATGTTGTGATAAAATATGCAGAAGAAGATAGCTTCTACCCATAGAATCAAAATTATTTTTCTAGCTATAAAGATTAATAAGATTTTAGATGAACTTTAAAAGGTCAAAAAGATTAACACCAAAACTTTTAAGAAGCAGTTTGCAAGCTACCTTGAAAAAGTTCAAACATTTATAAAATTGGAGTCTAATCTTTCTCAACAAATGTCATCAAACACTTAATTCAAAGAACTTAAAAAACTTATTAAGAAAATTCATGACCTCTCCACTTTTTACTTTAACTTACTAGTGTTGTTCTTTTATAGAGACATAGCTAGCAAAGGTTAAAGAAGAGCACAAGCACTTGATTTCAATGAAAGAACAACTTCACTATTTCTTAGAGAAAGTCAATGGCGATATGTCAAACTTAGCAAGTGGGATTTCCCAAGTGAAAGCAGAAGTAACTTCAATCAAGGTTGCTCATGTTTGAAGTAAAACTGATGAACATGCTTTAGAAAAGCTTAAAAATTACTTAATGCTGAATTTAATGATCTATAGAATCTTGATTGGTGATCATAGATCTTATGTCTTTTTCCTTTAGCTTGTAATTAGAATTTTAATGGTTATGTACATGGAATAATTTTACTTAACATAAATAAAATTTAGAATGGAATTTTATTATATATGCAAACTTTTATATTACATTATGACTTGAAATTTTTATTATTGGATGAGAAGTGTTGCTTGAAATGGAAGTGCTCTTGAAACTTTTATTATTGGATGAGAAGTGTTGCTTGAAATTGAAGTGCTTACATAACCTATCTATCTCTTTATTAATACACAACCTGTCTATCTCCTTGTTATGAAATTCTTTTCCATTGTCAATTATGATATAACAAGGGACACCGTAATAATAAATGATATTTGTTTGAATAAAATGAATTGCACTTTCCTTTTTGATTCCCTTATAGGGAACAACTTTAGCCCATTTGGAAAAGTAGTTAGTAACAGCTAAGATATAACAGTGCCCATTAGAACTTTTTGGTAAAGGCCTAACAACATTTAGTCCCCAAACATCGAATGGCCATGATGCAATTGTCAGATGGAATGGCTCAAGAAGTTGGTGAATCAAGTTCACATGAAATTGATACTTTTGGCATCTTTTAGCATAATCCATGTAATCTCTTACCATTATAGGCTAGCAGTATCTTATCCTTTTGGTTTAGATTAATGAGCGCCACATATCCTTGAATGTGCTTCTTATATCACCTTAGATGCTTTTTCTTCTCTGAGGTATCACAATAAGACCTTATCAAAAGAACGACGATAAAGCATGCCTTGTTAGTATATGAATCAGGGAACTTGATGCCTTATTTCTATATTATGCTATAGGTTGTAAGGTAACCTTCCATTTTCCTAGTAGTTGATGAGTGGTTGTCTCTAATCCTCCTCTTCAATTTCATAAATAGAGACAGTACACACATCTTATTCATCTTTTATTTTAGAGACATAACCCATCATTGACATAATGACACTTTGATTCCTAAATTAGGTAGTGCTAATGTCGATGCCAAATTTGCTAATGTGTTAGCTTGTTGATTCTCCTTTCTAGGTACTTATTCAATTGTCACCTTATCAAATGATGTAACGAGTCTTGTTGCATGCTTAAAATATGGCAAGATTTCTACCTTTTTTATTTTATATGGTGAGAGGAGCTAATTGAAAGTTAATTTGAATCACCAAATATCTTAAGAAATGGAATCTCCATATCTATTATCATTTTGAGGTTAAGGATTAAGGTTTGGTACTCTACTATATTATTCGAACATAGCTTAGTGCGACTGAATGCAAATAGAAATACTTATCTTTCAAGAGTGGTGAAAATAACTTTACCATTTGCACCATCGCATCTAGTAGTGTTGTCAAAGAACATTTTCCAAGGTTATGGAGTTTCAATAAAGAAAACTTCTTTATATAGAAGATCTTCAAAGAATTGCCAATCATCATGAATTAGTTGATCTACTAGGAAGTGGGCAAGAACTTGCCCTTTGACTGTATTTTGTAGACATAATTTATTTCAAATTCCTAAAGTAAAAGTGCCCACTCTTGCTAACCTACTGGCTAACACTAGTCTTGAGATAATGCACTCGATTAGATTAACTCACAAAATCAGGCAAATTGAGCGAGACTACAAGTAATGCCTTAACTTTTTAATGACAAACATTAGAGTCAAACACATCTTTTTCAATGGAAGTGTAATTTAACTCTGCTCTATTCATCATTCTACTAAGGTAGTAGAGTGCATGTGTAAGAATAGAAATTCAGCTTTGGAAAATTTTGGTGATCAGAACAATTTTATGAATGTTTTTCCTTATATTTATGTATATGATTTATGAATTTTAATGATTTAATAATAATTAGATATATTTTAATATATTTAAATAGATTATTTAATGTATATGTTAGTATTTTAAAAGATTAACGATTTTATAGTGATGAGATTATTATTTCAATTAAGATTATGTTATTTATTAAGAATTATTTTTAATGAGTTATGTTTAATAAATATTTTATATTTTAAGAAATTAAATTTAAATGATTATATGATGATATTTAATATTTTGAAGGTGATAATAATATGAGTTTCAAGATTTTTAATATCAGAGTGATGTAATGAAAGACATAATGGGCATTCCTATGAGTTTAATTGGGCTTGTTGTGGGTTTTGGATGCTTTAAGCTTTTTTGTTCCCTAGTGCCAGCGCGATCTAAAAATCAGGTAGTGACAACATGTTCTTTTCGTTCATTTGTTGAGCAAGTAATACTCTAAAATAACATTCTTCGATAGTAGTATATGGAATGAGAGGTCATCCTTGAATTGGTGCCTTTACAATAGGTTGGACTTAGCAAATACTCCTTATTGTGCCTGAAAGTATTATTGCTTGCTGCATCCCACTTATCTTTTGTCATGAAAAGGTAAAATGGTTTACAACTCCTTACTAGACTAAAGATAAATCTTCTAATATAGGCCAACCTCCCCTATAAAATTTTAAGCTTGTAGATGTTTCTTAGCTTAGGCATTTTAAGGATGGCATCAATTTTGACTCATCAAATTCAATTCTTGTCAGTTGCCTCTTTGGACTTCACAACTAAGTCATTAATGTTACACTTGATATTTTTGTGAAGCATATCATCAAAGATCTTTTGCATGGTCCTTTGATAAGTAGCACCCACATTTTTCAATCCAAAAGGCATAACTTTATAGTAGTATATTCCTTTTAGTGATCTAAATGTTGTTGCTTTTTCATATGCTAGTGCCATTAAAATTTGATTTTTGACAAAAAACCTATCAAAAAATGATAACCTAACATGTTTAGTAGTAATATTAACCATAATTTTAATGATGGGAAGTAGAAAATCATCTTTTGTTTAAGTATTATAAAAAATTAATACATATCCTTATTTAGTAATTTTTTTCCTAACTAGGACTATATTTGAAATCTTAGTTGGATACTAGACCTTTCAAAAAAAAACTAGCTTTAATTAGCATATCCGTCTTTGATTAGTGAAATCAACTTAGGTAAAAAATGCATTTAAGCTTATTTGATAGGTCTTGCATCTTTCCTTATTGCTATTTTTTGAACTACATCTTTGGATCTAACCCAAACATTTCCTCACATGACTAAGCAATGACATCATGATGCTTAATGAGTGACTCTATATAAGTCATCTCTTCCTTGGTAGATAAACTTGTGCTTAAAAAGATATGCCATGGATCTTCTTATGTCCCAAGAATGATCTTTTTAGTTCATAAACTATTGCTTTATTTTCCTCTTCGAAAGCAAGTGGGACATCTTCAACATTTTTTTTCATCAATGGCTTAAATTGATCAATATCTTCTACAGTGAATTCCATAATGAATTTTAAGATTGCACTCAAATGAGTGAGATCTTACTTTCGACTCCTACCTTTTATATATCATTAGTGGATCGAGAGGACATGGTCTTACATTGGTAAAAATCCCAATAATGACACACAATTTAGATTAATGAGGGATCTTTAAGGTCTCATGTGAGATAGAAGCGCCTTTTACAAAGGTATAGTTAAAAATAGACTAAAGTGGGACAATACATTGGTATCATCCTTAGGTGAAATGTGTAGTCGCCACCTGACTTTGGTCGGGACAAGAATATGAGCAAAGGTAAATTCTAAGCCTATCTAAGTCATTTAGAAGGCCCAACCCATCTACAAAATTAGGCATGGCTTAAGAAAAGGTTAAGCACCTCTAAATTGCCTGGATTTAAGGATATGGCCTTTGGGCATCTTTATTTCACATATTACCATTTTAGTTTTATTATTAGTTAATCTAGGTCCTAAGCTTGTTTCTAGTGTGCCTTATAAAGCACATAATGCCACAACATTATAGCTAATCTCATAGAGAGGGGTACAATTAAATCATAAAAAAGAGGGTCATGCACAAACAACCATTATAAACATGTAATTCAAAATAAGCATCTTAACCTATAATAAAAAAGGTGAATAGGTTAGTACCACTAGATAAATCAAGCAAGAGAAATCAACCTAAAGAGTTGCCCAACAACTTAATAACCTTACCATCGTTCTCCAAGTCAAGGTCCTTAACTTGCATCTATGTTTGAATAATATATTCTCATAACCCTCTAGCAAGTATTAGAGTTGATGCACTTAGTAGCCCTCTAACAAGTACTAAACTTCTTGGCAATCCTCTAATAAGTACTAAGGTTCTAACAATGTTTTAGCAAATGCTCGAGTTGATCTTTTTAGTAACCCTCTGACAATTACTAAGCTTATTGGTAGAGCTCTAGTAAGTACCAAGGTTGAATATCATCTTTTAATAATCCTTTAACAAGTATTAGAGTTGATCTTCTTAGTAGCCCTTTAGCAAGTACTAAGGTTCTCAGTAGCCCTCTAATAAGTACTAAGGTTCTCAGTAGCCCTCTAGTAAGCACTGAAGGTTAAATATAGTCTTTCAGTAGCCTTCTAGAAAGTACTAGAGTTGATCTTCTTAGTAGCCATTTAACAAATACTAAGCTTCTTTGCAACCCTTTAGTAAGTAACTAGGTTGAATATCATCTTTCAACAACCTTCTAGTAAGTGTTAGCATTGATCTCTTTTGGATCCTTCTAGCAAGTATTAAGCTTCTTTGCTACCTTCTAGCAAGTACCAAGGTTGAATATCATCTTCCAATAGCCCTTTAGCAAGTACTATAGTCATCCTATTAGTAAACGTCTAGTAAGTTCTAAGCTTCTTAGTAGTCCTCTAGTAAGTACCAAGGTTGAATATCATCTTTTATTCTTAGGCTTCTACCTTAGCATTCTCATTTTTGTCTTTTGGCATTTCTTTTGGTTCTCTTCATTCTATCCTTAGGCATTATACTTGGTCTACTTCATTTTGCCCTCTGGTATTTCTTTTAGTATTATTGAGACTATTTCTAACATTTCTTTTGGTATCTCCTGATTTTGTTATCCTTCTTGCTTATTTTCACTCATTCTTTAGCTTTTCTCCCTTTATCTTGACTCTTTGCTCTCTTATTTTATCTTTTAGATTTCTTTTTCTTTTTCTTTCTTTTCTTGGTTCTTTCAATTTCACTCAAGCTGCCCTTTTAGTTTAACTCCTATTTTTGTCTTAGGTTCCTCTCTTTACATAGGTTTGCAAAATAGTACTATAATGATAAAAAAATCAAGTTAAAATGAATAATCTACGCATACATTTCAAGGATGCTAAAAGGTACAAGATTTTCTTTTGGCATTAGGTTTTTTGTTTGTATTGGGCTAATTTTTTGCACTTATTACTTATTCTACTAGTGTTTCTATTTTGATGTTTCTTCTTACATGGCATTGTCATGTTTGTTTGATGAAGTCTAGTCTTTTCTGTCATCTTCTACTTCGTAGCTCATCTTCTTTACGCTTTCTTTCTTTTCATGTCATTTCATTCATTCTCTTTTTGCTTCATCTTTCCCTTTTGGTTCATCTCTAGTAGGGGTTAACTCAATTTTTTCTCATTTTATCCTTTTTTTTTTTTTTTTTGCCTTATAGGATTGGGAGTATGCCTACTCCATTTTTAATTTTATTCTCATTTGAGAGGATATTGGAAAGGATATTGGGTTTTAAGTTGCTCTTCCTTAGTAGTGATGTTGAGTCATTAGGCCTTCCATTGATATCTTAATGGCATATTTTTAGACTCAATGCGAGTTCTCATTTCTTCTTACATGGCATTGGTATGCCCTCTTTATAAAGTCTTCATGCTCATTCCTTCCTTCTTTTACTTCCTTTCTTGTTAGATTTCTTGCCCTTCAACTTTTATTTGGATTATAGTGGCCTTTCACTTTGCCTTGCTTTCTTTGTAACATAAATTTTCATTATAGCTTATTAAAGTGCCTAAATTACCCCTTTTTTTTTTTTTATCTTATTCCTATAACATAAGCATTTGGAAAACAACACATAAGTTGGAAAATAAAAAAATAGGGTGAACAAGTAGCACAAGCAGTCCAAGGATACAAAAAGGATACGATAAATTATTAGAGCTTTCATTGATTTATTTCATGGCAATTTACTCATAAGTCATGCAAAGTTTTAATAATCAGCATCATTGGCACATCTCTTATGGCCCTTAGTAGGATCTTTGACTCCTTTTGCCCTATTTCCATAAGATTCTTATTAGCTTTTTTTTTGTAATTAGTATCTCTTATTGGTTGATCACCACCATCGAGATCTATAGTTATTCAATGTCCTTCCTTTCACTGGCCCATTGAAACTAACTCAAGCATTTAAGTCCATCTTGAGGACTAAAGGGCATTATGGTTTCTCACTTGCTATGCCCACTTACTTGGACTTACTTAAGGCCACTTATTAGAGATGGCATAGGGCATTATCCATGGTTTCCTATTGTAGGTCTTCTTAGAGGATTTATCAAAGTTGTCTAATCTTTATTGAGTCTGATTAGCCCACATCAAGTAGATTGTCACATTTTATAGTTCACTTCCCCCCTTTGAGATCTTTACAATTGAGTTATGAGATGTATCAGGTTGAGCTTCAAGGTCCTTTTATTTATATGGAGCATTGTTCATTTTTTAGAGTCATCATCTTTTTGGTCTCATGTGTACTCATATGGGATCTTTTATTTCCTTGATTGACATGTCTTATTCAAAAGGGCTTTGCATATGCACCATCATTTCGTATCCTTGATATATCTTTTCATGTATGACTTGTTGTCTTATTTTGTCTTTACCATTTAAACTCCTGCAAACCTCCCTATTTTGCTTTTTCACATATAAGGCTTGAATCATTTCTTTCAACTTCATTTTTGCAGCTGGGATATAAAATCCTAATCATTACTTTTCCTATTATGGCTTTACTATGTCCCAAGCTTGGAAAATAATGCAACACTTAAAGAATGGCCATTACTAGTAAGAAATAGTAAAAGTCAAACATTAAAGATACTGAAAGGATACAATGGTCCATCAAAGCTTTATCAATTCATCTAGCATCATGACTCATTGACTACCCTAAGGTATACAAAAGTCATAACTATAATATCACTTGTTAATCTATTGTAAGCCCCATTACTCGATCTTTAGGACCTTATTATCTTGAAGGTGGGTTTTGCCTATCTTTCCCTTTTCCTTTTGCCATATTTATTCTTCTTTGCTTTATTCTAGGCTTTCATTTATGCATTCTTCTTCTCAAGTTGGTTCTTATTTGTTAGTAGGAGGAGAGCGCATGCATATAGTGAGATTGTGGTATATTGAGCTCCCAATAATAGTGCAACAACATATAACAGTCAAATTCGTATGCATCTTATTCATCATTCAACTCAAATATAATACAACAACTATGACAATCTATTGCAAGCGATGGATGGACATAGTTATGCATTTTATCTTTCCATTTGTGATGTTACCACCAACCCAATATCATTTGCTATAATCATTAGACTTGTTTAATGGACCTTGTTTCCCTTGAACTACTCTTTGTAGATGCCCATTCTATCCCTATATAAGAGGGAGTACATTATTCAATTGTTCAAATGCATGCTTCCACTAAAGACTCCAAACACATTTGTTTGATAAGGCTTTATATAAGATAAAAAGTAGTTGAGGTTGATCAATTACTCTAGTGTATTCTTTTCTATCGACTTGACAACATGTTGTTCCTTAATGCTTTGAACACTATTCATATGCTCCTTTTACTTCTTTTAAGGGGTTTAGTTGTTACAACTTGGTTTGACTAGGGTAATGCTACCTCTTTTACATAGCAACATAGTTCTAGTTGTGTATAGAGTAGCAATTATTAGTAGCTACTTAGAGATGATAGTGGTATGACTTTACCTTTACTATTAATAATCTGCCTGTATTCTCTTTTCTTCTAATTCTAGCCGTATGAACATGGGTTCTAGTTTGGCCTAATCCTTATAGCCCTTATTATTGTTTGCAGTTTTCCTTAGCGTGTTCTTTATATTTAAGTTAAACACTCGGGGGAGCTGACACTCATAATTTGCATTTTTATTAGCCAAGATCAGAGTTCTAGATTCTTGATATGGTAAAGGACCTTAAAAGAAACAAACATACATTAGTTCAATGAAAATTATTCATATGCACATACTTTGGATCATTGCTTATTTGCTTCCTTTATAAGTGGAGGACCTTAAAAGAAATAAACATACATTAGTTCAATGAAAATTATTCATATGCACATACTTTGGATCATTGCTTATTTGCTTCCTTTATAAGTGGAGACTATGTCGTGAGGTGATTATAATGCATGACTTGACTACTTATTTTCTTTTGACAAAAATTAGGACTTGAGAGCATTTTTTGGAAGTCCAAATTAATGTGAAAGTATCTTTGAACGAAAAGAAAGAACAACTAACCTTGGATTACTAAAGGATTCATCAAGATAAATGCACCAAGCTAGAAGTCAAGAGGAAGTTGAGCTTACTACTATTTTAGGTGGTGCTCCTACTACCAATTTTTTAAGAGATGCTATTAGGGTACATATATGAGGTTCATGGCATAACAACTTCGTGACTTTCCTACATACCATTTGGTTAGATAAGGGTGTTGATATGGTTGGTCCTTTCTCTTTGTGCTTAATTGCAATTAACTATTAATGTAATTATGATTATTAAGATGAAAGCACATGCTTACAAAATAATAAGTGGTGAGCCCTCCATCATTCAAGCCATAGAAGGCATAACTTCATGGTCCTATCTTCTATTTATTATTGAACTTTTTTAAGCATCATTGTTTGGGACATCACAAATTTCCTCGTTACTCATTGCCTTACCCATTATCTATTAAGGTAAATAGCATAGCTCATTATGACATTAGTACCATTTGTCGAGTGGCCTCTACTTTGAGACTACCACACATATAACCTCTTACATGATTATGAGGTGATACCCTTTAATTCCACATGGTTGTGTTTGCATGACTTCCCATATTCTATGTATAGCATCCTCTCAACATGATTCAGTAACTGGAAGGCAACCTTGATGAGATTAAAAAAACCTTTTTAAACCTTTTCATAAGGCCCATTATGCCTTTGTGAGTACCATTCTTCTATGTACTTATTTATGAGTACCATTTATCTATATACTTATCCTTTTGCATGCTCCATACAACCTCTTTTATAATGATAAAGATGGATCCTATTGTCAGAGCTATATAAACCATTTATGTAGGAAGCTGTAGAGTCTCATGAGTTTAGGAGTTGAACATTGAGAAACACGAAAGACATATCTTAGTATCACTAAGACTACTTGCTTATTTATTACATCTTAGGCTTATCTAGAATGTTTATAGAGGCTAGCACTTAACTTTTGTTAAGGGCATCTCCTTCTTATTTTTAATCCATAGATGGTGGTGATAGCTCTAGCTACAATTGCTAATCTTATTTGCCACATTGGTTGACCTTATTAATGACTCCTTAGCTTTTCATGGAAGCATCCTTAAAAAATAATGAAATGAACTACGTTAGTTTTATTATAAGAAGATTCTTATATACTTACCTCGATAGACAAGAATTTAACGTCATTAATCTAAGCCGGTTTAGGTTGAATAACACCACGAGATTTATTTATGTCCTCTCTTTATGCTTTTGAAAACTAATGATCCCTTATTGAACATGTTTTCTTAGCTCCTAAACTATCTAAAAGGAATAATCACTAAAACAAAATTAAGTATACACCCTCACATAGCATACAATGCTTGTTGCATGGATAATGGTGCAATGTATAATCCTCAAAACATATAAACAAAACAAAGCTATTTAGGGGCATTATAAAACTTGATTATGTAAAGACGTCGATAACCCTTAAAATTGAAACTCAAATGAAACACATGAGAAAATCTTGGTATCACCAGTAACTCATTGAAGCATGAGCTCTATTTAGCGTCTAGCACCTGTTAGACCTAGAGGAATACTCTAATACATGTATAAGCATAAATCTCTGGGTTCCTAGATATGTACTAAAGCTTAATGGTGTCTATCTACTTCTCCTATTTATTTTTCTTCTCTTTTTCTTTTATGCCCTAACTTTTGCTTAAGTCGCCCTTTTGGTTCTTCAACTTGGCTGGCTACTCTAACTTTTACCTAGGCTACTCTTACAGGTTTTCAAACTAGCAAGCTTCCATCTTTTATCTTTTTTTTTTCATTTTTTATCAACTTTAATTTTTACCTAAGTTGCCATTTGGATTTTCAACTTAGTGAACTTCTTTAGTTCTTTTTTTAAAAAAAATTTTTTTAGGGGGGTAGTTTGATAATTCATATGTGTATTGATACCATAATTCCATACTTTCATTTATTCAATGCAAATGCAATGCAACACATCTGGTGGGAAAATATAGTACTTGTTATTGGCTAGCCTTTTTAGATTTTTCTAACCAAACATTTTTCAACTATCTTTTTACTTTTTCCCTAACATTTTCTTATATGGCCCTTTTCAAGTTTTCATAAATTTAAGGAATGGGTCATTAGATTAAGGTAACTCTATATTATTTCTCATACACATTATTGTTAAACCTTTCCCTAACTTTCTTACTTGCATGGGTCATCCATTTGAGATTTCCCCTTCCTCAATCATTACTCTTTGTTTTGCTTTTCCTCACATCTCACTTTCGTTCTTTCTTTGTCAACCTTTATTACTAAAGAAGACTTTGACCTATATATAAATTATTATAGATTTTCATAACATGCTTCCTTTACTCTTCAATTTGATCCCTCTTAGCTCACACTCCTTTCCTTTTACATCTTTATTATCTAAATTCATTTTTTATTATTTCTTTTTTCCTATATCTTATTTTTCTTCTCTCTTGAGTTTTTCTTTATTTCATAAGAGGGAACACAAAATGACAAGGAGACAGTCCTCTAGATGATAGGCTATGAGATAACTGTTCTTACATCATTTTTCTTTTTCTTAAAATACCAATCCATTGTCATGTTCATCTTTTTTCGTTTGTTTCTTTTTTTATTCTCTCTCTCTCCTTTCTCTCTTATACCAAGCATTTCATTATATTATCAAATATATTAATAACCATATTTGGATTAAATAAGTAAAAACATGATATTAAAAGCATCAACATTCATTAAAATAACCAAACTATCTAGATATCAAAATCTAAGATAAGATAGTTGAGCTAAGAAAGCAAAATGAAACTCTAAACTATACCTTCTACTAAGTTACCAGAGTTCCTTTTATAGGTCTAGCGGCCTTTCATTATTAAAATGATTATAGATAGTGTTCTTCAAGCACCAACATTGATTGATATAATGTCCCACTACTTGGTGAGGGCTACATCCTTAAGGTGAGGATTACTGGAGCAGCTTGTGCTCCTCATACAGTGTAAACCCTTATTCCTTAAAATTTCCCCATGCAAGAACTTTTTAGGCTTCATTCCTAACCATATGTCGATTGGACCTTTAACACTAATTCCTTCCATTCATTAGCTAGCTTTTCAAAACTAGCACCCTTTTTTGGTACCTCTTGAATTGTCGTGGTCATATCTTTATCCTTTGAGAGTTTTAGTGCATGATGCGTGGATAGCAATAATACTTCTTCCTTTAAATCCTTAAGAGCCTTAGCTAAAAATTGGCTTAGACAAATGAATACTTGTTTATGGTATTAGTTCAGATGGCCATCAAGTGATGTGAGATTAAGTGTCATCCCTGAATCAATAGGGCCTTAGATTTTATGATGAAGCCTTTGGCACTCATTTATGTGATCGATACCTTTATGATAAGTATAAAAGGTGTTGGCATTATAATTCCTTGTTAAGAGAGTTGGTAGGGGCCTAGGGTCAAAAGGATGCATAATCCCTTTCTTTTAGAGTCTTTCAAAGGCTTTGGGCAGTGTCACCTTAAACTTAAAAAATCCTTGAAAGCTCTTATCAATTGTTTCCTTTTTCTCACAAGGAACTTATAGTTGCTTTAGGTGTAAAGATTACTTAAGATATGCTCCTTCTCCATTCTAGATGCTAGTTGAACTTTTAGTAATTAGATTTCCCATAAGCTTCTTCTGGCTAGGTTTGGCATGAGAGGCTGCACCCTGACATGCTTGTGAGAGTGATCCTTCCCTTTTTTTGATTGAAGAAGTATTAGCCAAGAATTGGTCAGAAGCAACCAATAATTGATCATAAGAGGAGTTAAGGCATATTTTTAGCTTGGTGTTAGGGTGATCAATTAAGAACACAAAGTTTGATAGCTTCCTAGAATTAATAAGATGTTTAATTTCATGCTTGAGATGTTTACATATGTTAATGTCATGTCCATGGGCTTGGTGAAAGCTACAAACGGCACCTAGCACAAAACCCCTAGGTAATGGATTTGGCAAAGACTTAAGATTAAGTTTTATGAACATCCCTTTCTTTTTTAGCTCCTCAAATATCTCAAACAATTACTTGTTCATGCTAATGAAAGATTTAACACCTCCCAACTTTCTTATAGGCTCATCTTCCTTAACTTTGTAGACATATGACTTCATTCCCCCTTTTCGTATATTTCTTAAGTATCAAACCATCCATCAATATTTGTCTAACTAGTTCCACCTTTGCCTTTATCAAGTCCTTAATCCTTCCCTTAAGTTTGTGTAGTTTCAACTCTCCCATTTGACTAAGTTTTTTAGTATATATGAGTTGTCTTGCTTCCTTTATGAGTTCTAAAAATCCAAGGCAATAAATCAGATGATTTTATCATGCCAAATAATGAATGTATGCATGAATGCTTATGATACATAGGAACATAGTAAACACATTGCCTTTCAATCTTACTTCTCCCATACACATAGCACTAGAGGCTCTTTTTTAAGTGGGGCCTCATTCTTCTATCAACATGGGATAAAGAATATATGTGGTCACCTTAGACCAAGTAGGGTTAAAAACCTAAATGAACATATGTACATATGAACTAACAAATAATGAAGGAGATAATAAAATATAAAGAGAACAAACTCTTTACATAAATAAAGAAGATATATAGGTAAATGAATATGTATTTACATAAGAATTGGAAGGATTTACATGGTGAGGTGTGGGAAAAATATAAGTGTTTACATAGGGGATAATCATCAAGTGGGGTTGGGATAACATTATATTTACATAGGGGATATCTAGCCATGTTCTGTAGGGGTGTCAACCCTTCCTTTTAGAGAAGAAATGCAAATAAGAGGGTGTCATATTCTAAGGTGTTATTGGCTCCTACATATGTGTAATGGTTGATGTAGTTGATGGCTCCCATAAGCTTGGGGGATAATTATCATAAACCCTCATTTGATATACTTAAAAGTACTTAGCTTATGAGTAATGAACCCTTCGCATTATCTCTTAAGCTTGAATAGAGCTTCAGTCTCAAGTTTAGAGAATACATTAGTTTGTTCTAAAGGCAGACCTAGTGCATGTGGTGAGGTATAGAGGCTAAATAAATGCAAATGGAATTACTAATAATAAGGATAAAATGGTAAATAGTGAACCAAAGATTAAATATAAAATCAATTTTGTGTCCTTAGTAGAGTTGCCACTCTGAGCGCCATAACGAATTTTAGGGTTGCGTTTGAACGAGTGGAATCTTGCTTGTGACTTTTAGCTTTTGTTGATCATTGGCAGATCAAGAGGGTAAGGTCTTACATTGGTGGAAACCTTAAATAATGGCATGTGATTTAGATGAATGAGGGATCTTTGAGGTCTCACGAAAGATAGAAGCCCCTTTTCTGAAATGGTTGTCAGGGGGGACCAAGGTGGGACAATACATTAGTACTATATGTAGGTGAAATATAGAGTCGCTACGCGACTTTGGTCAAGACAAGAATCTAGGTAAGGATAAATTTTAAGCCTACCTAAGTCATGTAGAAGGCCCATTCCATTTTACCCCATTAGAAATTATGTTTGGAAATTAGGTACAACTTAAGGGAGAGGTTAAACACTCAAATTTAGGATATAGCCTCAAGGCACCTTTGGTTCATATTTTACCATTTTAACCTTATTATTAATTAATCTAGTTATTGGTCCTAAGCATGTTTCTAGCACACCATATCAAACACATAATGCCACAACATTACAACTATTCTCATGGGGAAGGGCACAATTGAATCATAAAATAGGGGGTCATGGACAAACAACTAGTATAAACATGTAAATCAAAATAAGCATCTCAACATGCAATAGAGAAAGAAAACAAGTTAGTTCCACCATATATATAAAAGCAAGAGAAATTAACCTAAAGAGTTTTAAATGCCTTAAAATGATGAGCTTACCATTATTCTCCAAGTAAGGGTCCCTAACATGCATCTATATCCGAACTACATATTTCCATAACCTCTAGCATAATATGAACACATATAAATAATAATAATAGGTGAAGCATCAATACATGAAAAAGGGAAATAAAGAACAACATAAATGTGGGGATGGCATGCAAATACATTAGGAGGATGAAGGAGGCAAGAGTTTAAGAATAATGTTCAAAATCCTTTAGTTGTTGACCCCTCTTCCAATGATGCTTTGAAGGAGCTTAAGTATCCTAAAGATGTCATTGGTTATGGATAAAATTGGGAGACTAAGATTAAAGAAAATAAACACTACAAACTATTTGATCCACCTCTTAATAAAGAAGCATATGTGTTCAAGATAAAAGGCTAGCCACCTCTTCTCTCAGGGGTTTGGCCTAACACTCAAAGGTGAAGAGAAAGTGATTAAACCAAAGGGTTATCCTCCTCATCCTCTCTTAGGGTTTTAGCCTAACTTTTAAAGGGGAAGAGAAATTGATCAAGCCAAAGAGTTAGTCATCTCATCTTTCAAGGGGTCAACCCATTTCAAAGGAGAAGATAAAGTGATTAAAATAAAGGGATAACGATCTCTACTCTCAAGGGTTCGACCTACCTCTTATAACAGAAGAGAAAATGAATAAGTCAAAAGGTTAGCCGCCTCCTCTCTCAAGGGTTCAGACTACCTGTCAAAAGTAGCATGCAAAATAAAGATAAAAACATAAAATAAAATCATGGGTTTCTTAAGAATATGGATTCCCCTATACCAATCATGTCTAAAAAAACTATTTAACAACCATTTTCATTTACTAATCATGGCATTCATGTCCAAGAATTCATATGCATAAAGGTTGACTCATCATTCATGCATAATCTAACATGTATTTAATGCACATATATGTTAACTAATGTTAAAGGCTAGTGTTGACAAATTGATTTCTATCTAAGTATATAAACATGACACAATAAAATAGAGAGTTAGAATTCAACCGACAACTTGTGCTTCATGTGTCTATATGCAAAACTTTATGCTTCAAAGTACCTAAACCTTTTACTTCAGTATTTGAAAAGCATATTTGTTATTGGACTATATGGGTAAAACCTAAGTCAAAGGCCTCTTTTGATATTAACAATGAAGTTGAAAGGTACTAATGTCTTATTTAAGTGTTATTTTTTTAGTTTTTAAGTTAGATTTTCATTGAATGTTAGATGGAAGTCTAAATCTCTAAATTTGGGTAAGACATCCAAATTCGTGGTTAGGACCCTCTAATTCAAGACCGCAACCTTGCATTAAGGATGGATAAAGTTAGGCTAAAAGAATTTACCGAGGAGATCATAAATCGCGATATAGCCGAAGGAAACTTGATTAACTCACAGAGAGATTCATGGTAATGTTTGAGTCTGGAGTTGCGACTACAAATTTTATAGTTGAAAGGAGGGAACTAAGTTTGTGACCATATCACACCAAGTGTCCAAGCCAATTGTTGGAATATCAAAATTCGCGAGGGTGAGGCACCTATTATGATCGTGACCTAAAAAAGTGTTCTCTCTTTATGAAATAGAAGGATTTGCAGTCCTTATCACACCTAAGAAGGATATCAATCATGACTGCTACTTTTAATTGATTGGTCAATCACAATTGCTATATTTCTTAGAGCACCAATGGCAGAAGGGCACGTGGACTAGCCGTTAGATACAAAATGGGGTTCTCTACCCTTATTTCGGCATTCACAGTGCAAATTAGAAAATCGCAATTGCAAAATGCCAGTCACAACCACGACTTCAGTCTGACAGACATTTAATGCAAAATTTAACTAGCTTACCTTAGAGATTTAGGCATAGTTTATTAGTAGTGTCACTTTGGTGGTTGTTGCCTATAAATACTCCACCAAACAAATATGAATGCAAAAAAAATTCATTTATTGTAACCAAACTCTTACAAATTTGCTTCACAACTTCTTATTCTTTGATTGTGAGTTCTTGATTGTTTGGTGTAAGCATTAAATACTATTGTAATTTGGTTAAGAATTAGCCTAGCTACCAAAACTCTTGTAATAGGTTGAAGTGTTAACTTGTCTAAAACACTTGAGTGTGGTTTTATGTGAGCCTAGAAACATAAATTATAAGAGTTGTGTGTGAGCCATAAAACACATTGTACAAGTTTGGTGTGAGCCTTGAAACACCATTTTTAGTTGAGTGAAATACCCAATTATGAAGAATTTGGGAGTGGACGTAGGTTTTGTTAACACCCGAACCACTATAAATACCTTATGTTCTTTCTCTCTACCCTTTCTTAATTCTCTAAACTCCTAGCCTTCCCTCCAAATTTTTTAATCTCCTACCAATTCAACCCCTTTTCTTAATGCACTAGGGCCAACATGTGGTATCAGAGCCTCGTCTCATTTCAAGATTTAATTGCATGAGAAAAGATAATGGCACAATAAAGAATCCATACCCATCTCAAGCCATGTTTTAATGGAACCAACTGTACTCATTGGAGGTATAGGATGGAAATTTACTTAGATAGAGATGTTGTGGATCTTTGGGACATCATAGCTAAATAGTGGAAGCTACCTACTAAGGTGGTGGATGGAAGTGAAGAATTGATCTTAAGAGAAGAATGGGTTGAAGCTCATAAGAGATCTAATGGAAGAAATAAAATAGTTATGATAATCCTGCCTCACATCTCATAGGATTTGGAATGCCTTGGAAAACTACCATGAAGGCACTACTTTGGTAAAGTCCAGCAGGCTAGAAATGTATGTGATCGAATGAGAGTTATTTATGATGAAGGAGAATGAAAACATCACAAATATGGTGAATAGGCTCCTTTTAATTGTCATAAACAAGAAGAATTTTGAAAGGACTCTCAAATCATGAGGTAAACTAAAAAAATTCTTAAATCTTTACCTCTTAAAAAGTTTAGAGCGAGGGTTTGCAACATCTAAGAGTCAAATCCATAGTTTGGAAAGGTACCAATTGATGTTCTCTTAGACAAGCTTCTAACTTATGAGTTAGCCTTAAAGAAGGATGAAGAAGATGAGAGGGTAAGGTGACAAATTATAAAAATTAGAAAAGAAGACTATGGCTCTCAAATATTCATTAAAAGAAATAGAACTAGAGGTTGTTTCCAGTGAGAAAGATAGTGATAAGGAGGATGAGGAGTTGGTTATGCTTTCAAGAAGAACAAATGAGCTAATAAAGAGATGAAAGGAGAGGAGAAACTTTAAGAAAGCAACTTCAAACCTCAAAGACAGAATAAGGGAGGTCACATGCTATGAATATGGCAAACAAGGCCACATCAAGTATGACTGCCCCAATTAAAGAAGAAGAAGAAAAGGACAAGGAGAAAAGGAGGAGCTTCAAAGTAACTTCGGATGACAACTCAAGTGATGAAGATGAAGAAGAGGAAGTTGCAAACTTGTGCTTCATGGCACAAGATGATTCTTCAAATGAGGTAAGCTTTTCACCCCATTCTTATGAAGAATATAATGAGTTAGATGATGTTGATGATGATCTTTTAGAAGCTCTCACTTTGAAATGTGACAAATACATTGATGATGATCTTTTAAAAGCTCTTACCTTAAAATGTGACATATACATGTCATAAATGAATTCTTATAAGAGGAAATGCTCCAAACTAGATGATGAATTCAAATCCTTAAATAATCTTATAAGTGAATTGAGGACTTCCAATAAAGAACTCAAGAAATCTGTTGAGAATATTTCGAAGTCATCTTCTTCTCTAAACTCCTTAAGAAAGGAGAATGATGCTTTAAAGGGTAAAGTAATATAACTTAGAAATTCCATATCTAATTTTGACAAGGGAAAGGAAGCTTTGGATACACTTATTGTATCTCAAAGACCTCCTTTAATTAGACATAGTCTAGGCTTCAATAGAGCCTCTTCATTTACATATACACTTACAACTTCATTAGAGTCTCAATACCTCAAACAAGTATTGAGGTAGTTGGAAGAAAAAATACCCAAAGGCAAAGGAAAGGCTCATCAAAGCTCAAAGCCTATCCATAAGAAGGCAAATCATGCATATATTTACACCAAAAAGCATTCTCACCCAAACACATATAAAAAATTAACTTTTACACCCATCCATTCATGCTCTTGCTCATGCTCACATTCACATCATCTTGGTATGAGAAAAACCCCTACACATACTAAGGCCATGTATAGGAGGAAGACTCATATGTCTAAACTCTAATGCCACTATTGGTGAAATATGGTCACATCAACATTCATTGTTACATTAGGAACGCTCACCTCAAGTTGGTGGATCCTTTAAGGCCTAACCCCCTAGGACCCAAGTATGCTTAGGTACCAAAATAAAAATGGTTTATTTGTGTTATGTAGGATTTTTTGGTAGCCACTAATCAAACAAATGATTAGCTTATGGATAGTGGATGCTCAAAGCACATGACAAGCAATAAGAAACTATTCATAGCCTTAAAAGAAAAAGTGGGTGACAATGTCACTTTTGGAAACAATGCTAAGGGTAAGGTAATTGGCATTGACACCATTGGTAAGAATGGTTGTTCTCTCATTGATGATGTGTTACTTGTAGATGGTTTGCAACATAATTTACTTAGTGTGAGTCAATTATGTGATAAGGGTAATAAAGTCACCTTTGACCCTAGAGAATGTCAAGTTACCACTTTGGTAGGTAAAAAGGTAGTCTTCAAGGGTGAAAGGAAGGGCAATACCTACCTACTTAACTTAGACAATTTGGCTAACCAATCTTTTAAGTGTCTTATGTCACTTAGCAATGAAGCTTGGCTTTGGTATAAAAGACTTGGACATGTTAGTATAGAGCTCCTACAAAGCTTATAAAAAAGAAAGCTAGTGGAAGGTCTTCCTAAGCTAAAGTTCTGTGGACCATGCTAAATGGAAAGAACATCAATCTTCTTTCGAAGAAAAGAATATTGTAAGTACATCTAGACCTCTTCAACTTATCCATATGGAGTTGATTGGACCTATTAGAAGTGCTAGTTTAGGTAGAAAATATTATGCACTTGTCATAGTTGATGATTACTCTAGGTTCACTTGGGTATCTTTTCTAGCTCATAAGCATAATACTTTTGTTGCTTTTAAAAGTTTTGCAAAAAGAGTTCAAAATGAAAAGGGTTGCTTCATTTCTTTTATAAGAAGTGACCATTGAAAAGAATTTCAAAATGAATCTTTTAAATATTCTTGCTTAGAGAATGAGATTTTTCATAAATTTTCAACTCCTATAACACAAAAACAGAATAGTGTTATAGAAAGGAAAAATAGGACACTAGTAGAGATGGATAAAACTATGTTTAATGAGTATGCATTGCCTAATTAATTTTGGCATGAAGCTATTGATACTTCATGTTACATTGCTAATCAAGTTTTTAAAATATCCATTCTTAATAAAACTTCTTATGAGCTTTAGAATGGTAAAAATCCTAAGTTGTCATACTTAAGAGTATTTATATTCAAGTGCTATATCTTAAATATCAAGGATAATCTTGGAAAATTTGATTCAAAAACAAATGAAGGTATTTTTCTAGGTTATTCCATCTTAAGAAAAGCCTATAAAGTTTTTAATAAGAGTTATAGGGTTATTAAATAGTCTATGAATATTATGTTTGGTGAATCTAGTAAACTTGATCTTAGGAAAGGTTCTCTTGTTGATAATCTTGTAGGTGATTTTGAGAAATTAAAATTAGAATCAATCTCAAAAGAGATGGATAATGACTATGATGTAAGCAAATTATCAAAAGAAGAAAAGGATCCTGAACATGAACAGGTGGAAACCCCAAATTAAGATCTTCCCAAGGATTGGAGATTCTCTAAGCATCACCTAAAGGACCTAATGATTGCTGATACATCTAAAGGTGTAAGTACTAGATCTAAACTAAATTCTTTAGATAATAATCTTGTATTTGTTTCTCAATTTGAGCCAAAATCTATTGATGAGGCTCTTGATGATGAAAGTTGGATGATTGCTATATAAGAGGAACTTAACCAATTTGAGAAAAATAATGTATGGGAACATATTCCTAGGCCTAAGGAACACTCTATTGTAGGTTGCAAATGGGTGTTTAGGAATACGTTATATGAGCAAGGGTTCATCACTAGAAATAAGGCTAGATAGGTTGCTAAGTGATACAACTAAGAGGAAGACATTGATTATGATGAAAGCTATGCCTCCATAGCTATATTATAGGCCATTAGGATTCTTTTAGCACATGCATGTCACATCAATTTCAAACTTTTCCAAATGGATGTTAAAAGTACATTTTTAAATGGTGTAATTGAGGAGGAAGTACATGTTGAACAACCTCATAGTTTTGAACCTCATATCTTTCCAAATCATGTTTTTAAATTGAACAGAACCTTGTATAGTTTAAAACAAGCTCCAAGAGTTGGTATGAAAGGTTTGGTTCATTTCTTTGGCAAAATGGTTTGGAAAAGAGGAAGTATGATACAACCTTGTTTATTAAAAGGCATAATCATGATACAATCATTGTGCAAATATATTCATGATATCATTTTTGGTGCTAGTAATAAGTCTCTTTGTAAGGATTTTGCTAAGCGTATAATTAGGGAATTTGAGATTAGCATGATGGGAGAGCTCAAATTCTTCCTTGGCCTATAAATTAAGCAAATCAAAGAATGGATTTTCATTAACCAAGTCGAGTACACAAAGGATATACGTAAGAAATTTAGCATGAAAGAATTTTTAAATATTTACATGGCACATTGCATTTAGGTTTATGGTATCTTAGAGATTCATCATTTAGCCTTATAGGTTATTCAGATGCAGACTATGTCGATAGTCTTCTAGATAGAAAGAGCACTTCTAGAACTTGCCAATTCATAGAAGAATGCTTAGTGTCTTAGTTTAGTAAGAAGCAAGTTTCGGTTGCATTATCCACCATTGAAGTAGAATATGTAGTTGTGAGTTATTGTTGCACCTAAATTCTTTGGACGAAACAACAATTAAAGGATTATGGCAAAGTTGTTGATCACATTCCCATCAAATGTGACAACACTAGTGCAATAAATCAAAGAATCCAATCTAATAGTCTAGGAGTAAACATATAAACATTAGGCATCATTTTATTATAGAGCATGCCCAAAATGGTGATAATGTTGGAATTTATAGACACTAATCATCAACTTACAAATATTTTCACTCAACCTCTCAATGAAGAAAGGATGAACTTCATTAAGAGAGAGTTGGGAGTCCTTGATGGAAGCTCCTTGAAGTGAAAATTGGATCTTTTAGAATGCTTTTTGTGTGGTGTATTTTTCTTGAATGATTTTGTTATATGTGATGAATATGTAGTAAACTTCTTTGGATGTCTTAATTCGTTATGCAATTATGCCTCTTTATGCCAATTTGAATGAATTAAGCATTAATATATTAAGTGGATCACAACTTAGAAGGTCATATCTTGTCTTTTCATAATTATTTTTATTGCCTTTTAATTTGTGGCTGCTACTCCTTGATTTATGGTTGCGATTTATAGGTACTTGTCATATGTTTATCAACCATTAATTTGTGATCGCTATTTTCAATGTCCATCATGAATTTTTTCAAAATTTAAAAGTTTTGACCATTGACCACATTAGTTTTTGAGGATTTTTTATCCGTTACTCAAATATTTTATAATTAGTGGTCGTGACTTGCAGTTCGCGATCATGAATTTAAGTAACTGCCAAACATTAATTGATTTGACTGCTAATCAATGACAACCCCTTATTGAATGTATTTTTGACCATTTGTTACTGTTTTTACACCATTTCCTGGCCTATTTAAACCATTGAAATAGTGTTCTAACTCATATTTGCTAAATTACTTCATCTCGCTTCATTCTCACTCTTAAAACTTCTTCAAATCCTCTTTTATCTCCAATGGCCCCTAAGAAAGCCTCCAGAGCAGAAAAAGGGAAAGTAATAGCTCAACCATATGGTCCTTCTACCTTTCATATGATGAAAGGGATCACCAAGGAAGAAAAGGATCATTACAAGGCCAATTCTTCCAAGATATTCCAACCAAATTAAAATCCCTCTACATTTCTCCTTGAATCACTTGGAATCAAGGATGAAATCCATACCTATCTTCTAATTTGAATTAGAATGAATTCATCTTTTGCAATAAGCTCGATAATGAGGAAATAGTGAAGGAATTCATGTGCACAATGACTTTAAGTCACGGAGCAGAATCACCAGCAGGTCAGTATGGGTTAATATTTAGGGCTTTTAGGTATCCACTTTTCATTTCCTTTGAACAAATCTTAAATCTCTTCAATCTTCAAATAGGCGATGACATTCCATTCATCATCTTCGCTTTTGACATCATTTAATCGAAGTTTTGGTCTGAAATTTCCATTGAGACCAAACACAACCTAAAAACCTCCCTAGCTAAATATATGCAAACCCTAACCAATTGGATTTCATTGTATGATCACCTTTTTTGTTAATACAAGAGGTGATGATAATGAAAAGGTCTCCCAAAAAGACCTAGCCTTTCTCTTTTACTTGACCAAAAATAAACCTATTCAAACGAGCCGCTACCTTGTGGATCAATTGATTCACATGAATACTAAGCCGAAAAAACAATTTCTTCTTCCCTCTCATGTAACTCTTATCTATCGTTATGTGGGTGCACTGAATAAGAAAAATGAAAAGTTCCTCACCAAAAAGTACTTGCCATCTCATAACTTTATTGTTGGACTAGGGTAGTTAATCTAGGTCTTGGACCTCTTTTGATCTTGACAAGGGAGATTGATCATGTCTAATATTTCAAATAAGTGTTATTTTACAGCCTTTAGTGTTTATCAAAAGTTGGAAGTTGGATGAAGTACAAAATTTCTCAAGTATAAAAATGACTTCTAAATCTCGACCGCTACCTTGTATTCGCGACCTCGATATGAGAAGAAGCATTGCTTGAAAGCAGACAAGCGAAATCACAGAGCCATTCTCAGTCGTAATTCATCTAAATGACAGAGTCCAAAATTGACAGACAAAATCGCGATATGTGTCATGCCCTAGTCGCGACTGCGAATTTTGAAGTGACATAAAAGGGAAGCAAGTCCATAGTCACAACATGACACGTGTTCCAACAGATCGTTGGAAGTCAAAATTCGAGAAGACATCTTGTTGATAGCGACCACGAACTATGAAGAAGAAGATAACCATTTTTGGTAGACGAATCTGCGTCCTATGTTGCGTCCTGTATAAGAAAGCTCGCGACCGTGACTTATGAAAGTATTTTAAAGAGCAACGACTATATTTTCCTGCTGAACTAATCAGAAGCTGCCACATGGACTAGCCGTTAGACACAAATCGGATTTTCCTTCAGAAATTTGGATTTCGTGACCATTAATGAGTAGTAGCGACTACGAATTGAGACTGTCAAGCATTTAATATAGAATCTGTTAAGCATGTCTCAAAGATTTGATGAACTATGGTCTGCAACGTCTCTTTGGTGAAGTTGGGCTATAAATACTCCATCAAACAGCTATGAAGAAGGTTGCTAAAAAATTTATTACAAGTAATTAAAGCTCTCAATCTTTGCTACTCATTTTCTTCAATTTTCTTTATGAAATTGTAAGTGTTAGGTGTGAGCATTAAACACCAAGTTGTAAGATTGTAGTGTTAGCCTGTAAAAAGACTTTAAGAAAGGCTTAAGTGTGAGCCTAGTGAAACACTTGAGTGAGGTTGTGTGTTAGCCTAAAAACACATTATTGTAAGATTATGTGTGAGCCATCAAAGCACAAGTTGTACAAGTTGGGTGTGAGCTTGAAAACACCTTCAGTTAGTGAAATACCCAATTGTTAGATTGGGGAGTAGACGTAGGGTCAATTATACCTGAACCACTATAAATCTTTGTCCCATCTAAACTCATTCTTCTTCCCCTCTTCATTGTCTTTTAATTTTTTATACACCAATTCGACCCCCCTTCTTGGTGCTAAGGGACAACAAGTGGCATCAGAGCAAGGTTTTCACAATTAAACCTTCATCGGGTGAAACAAGATCATGGCATAAGAAGCTATCTACTCACACCTAAGGCCATATTTTGATGGAACCGACTATACTTATTGGAAGTATAGGATGGAGATCTATCTTGACATAGATGTGGTAGACCTTTTGGACATGGTAATCAAGGAATGGAAGCCTCCTACTAGAGTTGTGGATGGCATTGAAGAATTAATCCTAAGGGATGAATGGGTTGAAGCTCATGGGAAGTCAAATGGCAAGAAGAAGAGGGCAATGGCCATTCTCTTAAGCTCACTTTCTATAGAAGAGATTAGGAGTGTAACATTGTCAAACCACACATGCCATATGGAAGACTCTAGAGAATTATCATGAAGGCACAACCCTAGTGAAGTCAAACTGTTTGGAGATGTATGTCACTGAATGAGAACTCTTCATGATGAAGGACAA